>JAHQIW010004918.1:0-17078 GCA_019055375.1 Parelaphostrongylus tenuis
GTTACAATTGTTATCTCAAGCTACCCAATAATTGCTCACACTTTAAATAAATAGCTGTCTATGTCTTGCGAAAAAAAAAACGTGTGTGAAACGCAAATGAGTTCCCTTTGTTGTCTAAGCTATCGAATGACTATTAACACTCTTAAGAAAAGTTCTTGTACAGCGAAAGTTATCTTTTCTTCACTTGTTCCTTTCTTACCTAAAGGAGTCAATTTTTTCCTGAATAGTTACAACAGTTTCTTGCTGGCTAAGTAGACGAAAAATGAGCTAAATTCAACTAAATTTTCCTAACACAAGTCGTCTTATATGTTCCTTCTCTCAAGGAACTTCCACGACAACTTGTAGGACCCGAAAATTTTCACTACTCGCAAAGGGCACTTCTATCAATTGAAACTGTCTGAACATACCTCTCCGCTTTAGTTCCAATCGCTTAATTTTGGTTCAAGGCAATATACGACGTATGAAGGAACGGTATCAAGAAGAGCCGTTCGAACCGAATCGAAACAAATTTGTCTTGAGCTCTGAAATTTGGGTACTGCAAAGAATAACAGTTTTTCTATCAAAAAAAGAAAACGCCTTTGGAAGTTCCAAACAGGTCACATATCATATGGTCTCTTACGAGCAACTTATAGATCTCAATACACGTGTTTCGGCCGTTGCAGCCTTGCCATACACTAACGATGTAGCGATTTATTTCACTTTACGGCACGTTCAAATCGCACGTCGGTGCCTACTTTATGTAGCTTTATGCAACACCCCCGAGGGGTTTGACTGAGACTAAGAGTACTGCCCGAATGACGAGGCTGTCAAGGCTGAAACAAGTGTACTGAGCTCTATAAGTTCCCCTTGAGAGACCACATGATAAGTTGGCTCAAAAGTAATTAACAGATACTTCTGGTTATTAAATTTCGTGCTTACTTCTCTAGTGGCAACACTTACAAAACGACCTATTATTGTGATGTTCCTAATGATGTTGAGTAATGTACAAGGATTTGGCGTCAGGTGGAACTCGAACCCTCATTTCGAAATTTTCCTCTACATGTTTATATGCTTGTCGTGCTTCCAGCGAATTTAACGCGCGTTAAAAATGAAGATGAGCGGAGGGTGTGAAACATGATTTTTCTGAATGCTGCAGCATTATAAGAGAGTCTTTTAAAAAAATTAGAACTTATCGCAGTTGCCAGAGATCTAAGCCTTCAAATTGTCATTCAAGCTCTTATGAGAAGTCTCTGTAGGGCGAGAGGGTCGTTACTTAATTTGTTTACGGACAGCATACTTGTACCCACTTAATTTTATTCGTCTTACAGTTTTTTCTTCTCACTGGGTGAAACCACACTACTCATAGCATTCAATTCTTTTTCGTCTTCGTCATAAACGCCCTAGAATACTGGTTGAGTACGACTCTCTTTAATTTAGAGGAGAGTCTGGCAGTGGCGTTTTATAAAACGTGCATTATTCAAAATCAAACTAGATTCTTTCTTATTTGGCGGCTTCTAGCGGGAGTATGATGTTACAAATATACACCCGCTGGTGTGTCAAAATCAAAATGGGCAAAATGGGCGTCAGCAGTGTAACGGGTAGAGCACGCATTCCCGTAGAGTGAGGTGCGGGTTCTAGTCCCGCCTGACGCGAAAGTTTTGCACATCACTCTACATCAGCGGGCGTCCACTATTTACTGCCGTAGAGCGTTGGGGGTGAGGGGAATGGGGATCAGCCCGCGCTGCGATTCACAACTACTCGGCCAAGGCCTCCCACCTTGCTCCGCCAAAAAGTTCAGGTATGGTAGAATAGTGGCAATATAGATTAACATTCATCAAATGAAAGCGTGATAATTACGAAGGCTGAAAAATTGGTGTGGTTTCCCAACACCTCTGTAAACTTCTACCAGCTGAGTATTTTGTTTTGGACTGTATTAAATAAAGGCGTAGTATTTAAGTTAATTTGCTGTTTCAGAATGCGGGTAACATTTGTTTTCTCCGTCTCTGGATCAAAGTACATTTTATGGTCTAAAAAAGACACAGCAGACTACGTGCAGCTTGGTTTTCTTTACCTAGTAACATCTTGTACTACACTGCCTGTTTAAACGCGTTTATGTTGATAACCAAAAACTATCCTCTAGTGTCGTAGCTCGCGTGGCCTAATGGATAAGGCTTCTGACTTCGAATCAGAAGATTGCCGGTTCGAGTCCGGTCTTGGGCTCAATTTTCTCATAACGTTTTAGTTTTGTGATGCTCAGTAGTCGGCCTGGATGTGCAGTGTGATCCTAGTCACACTGTTACCGTATCAACCCAGAGGAGTGTTTGTTTGAGTCAGTTAGTGTCAATTTCGAGAGCTTCATGCATAAAAACACCCGGTGTCAGTTGAGTGGCTTTGCGTGCCACCCGTATCACCCATTGTCCTGTTCATCGGCGAGTGACTCCAGCGGGCACCAACAACACTTCCATTTTTCTTTATCGCATGCAACAGTAGCCCAGTGAGACTTTCGCGCTCTAAGAAATTCCTTGTACATGATATTTTTCTTTTGAGCTTCTCGTTATGAAATCGGGCCATCAAGTCGTTGGTTTTCTTTTGGAGCGCTTCACATCTGAAGAGTCCACTCTTTAATGGCTTCCGCTCATTGGTTGTCGTTGAAGCGCATTACGTGTCCGGTCCACCTTATTTTCGATGGCCTCAGGTGTAGAACGGTCGTCTTGGTCGTCGATCGTCAACGTAGGTCAGAACTTCCGATCTTTCTTTTATTTGAGAAATATGGGATAAATCTAGCACCGACCTTTTAAAAGCACGCTCAATAACGCCAAGTAATCTTGCATTGTGAGCGCATGTGGCGCAGTGGTTAGAGGTGCTTTGCGTCACACGCGAGGTCAATGGTTTGATCCCTCCGTGGTCGATAAATTGGTACCAGACTGGTCTCAAACTTGTCTGGGTGGATAAGCAGCACTGACACGATATAGCGGGAGGCCACCAACACTCATTGTAAATGCCTAATATGCATTCAATCACCTCAAACGAAGTTAGAAACTGAAGACGAATGCATGGTGCATCTCTCAGGGATTGATCAACGCCAAGAGCTTTTAGTTTTAAATCATTCATTTTGCTTACGTAGCGACCAGATCTCTGCTTCACACGTTAGAGCAGGAATGACCGTCGAGTCGAAACGGTGAGAACGGAATCGGATGTTCTTCGTCTTCCTCATTAAGTCGTTGGTGCTCTTGAACACCTCCCAAGCATCTCGTTTTCTCCTGCTCATCTTAGAAGCTAGGTCGTTCACCTTGTTAACCTTGGAATCTAGATAGACCCAACCGTAACATTCGGAGATGTTGGTTTCGATGATTAATAGTGGATCATTCAAAACCCATCCGTAAAAAAAACATTGTTTCCGTTAGATTTTATTGAAGACCAATTTTTCCACAAGCGAAATTAGTTAACATCCGTTTCACCTGGTTGATGTTCGGTGTTATACGGGCAATATCATCAGTGGAACCAAGATGGCCTAATTGTCAACCGTCGATTTTCACTCTAATATTTTCCCATCTAATAATGACATGACATATCGGAGGGTGGTTGTGAATAATTTTGGCGAGATTGTATAGTCTTGTCGAACCTCTCTTCTTACATCGATAGTAGTATCGTTATAGAATGGCAATATTTTGGCTGAGAAATCTTTGTATAACTCATAATGGATCGTCATGTACCGACTAGGGATGCCATGTCCGTCGACATCATCTTTGACCGCTTCTGTTTTCACTGAATCAAAGGTTTTCTTCAAATCTATGAAGGCTCAATCGAGCGCTTTTTGTACTCTCGTGGAACTTTGATGGGTCTTGTAATCGTAAAGGTGTGTTCTATGGTACTAAAGTCTTTTCAAAACATTGCTTGTTCGCATGGCTGCCCTTCGTTCAGTGTTCTGTCAATTCTGTTTAGGATGATTCGAGTAAAAAGTTTAAAAACTATAGACACCAAGCATATTGGGCAATAGTTGCCTGTGTCGTGAAAGTACCCCTTTCTGAACAACACCACTGCCTTGATGAGTTTTCCATTGACTGGAAATCTCACATTGTGACATGTAATTAGTGATGAGCCGAGCTAAGGTGTTGATGAGAACTGGTGGTAGGGTTCTTCGGGTGTGCGGATCTTACTCTATGTCGCTCAGGAGCTTATTCTTCACCTTACGCTATAGCACGCTGGATTTCGGAAGGTAGCACCTGTGGAACGACAATTTCATCCTCTTTTAATTCTTAAGACGGTAAGAGGGCTTGACCAATAAACAGATCCGAGTAGTAATCGTAGATAATTATTTCAATTGCCATTCCAAAAGCTGTAAGTGCCGTGTCATTAGCCGGATTGCAATGATTTTGTTCTTGTAAATGGTGAAGCTCCGGTGGTCTTTACGAGTGCTCTGCTCAGCTTCTGCAGCAACATCGGAGGGGCCGAACCTTCGATTTTCTCTATTTCGTTAGGTCTATTTCATTATTTTGCTTTTCATTGGAAGACTCTAATTTCCACCGTTGAGATTGAAGCTTTGGAAATGAGAGGTACCGTGGATGATTTTGATTGTCATCATAAACTTGGGTAGTCCAAATCTTTATGAATTGCTGAGATAGTCAGTCTCACCCTGTTCATTCCGTTCTAGTCCTTCGAGAAGGGCTATGGAGAAATCATCCACTTATACTACTTGGATCTCTTCGCTAACCATGTCCCCTTACAGTCATATAAATTCAAAGTGGACGAATATGTCGTTCCATCGGTCCTCCCTTCCGAAATCCGATATACTGTATCGTCGGTGAAGAACAGAACAACACCCAGTCCAGACAGGATCAGACCAGAACACTTGAAGAACCTGCCGCCAGTTCTCATCAATACCGTGGCTCGGCTCTTCTCTGGCTACCTGTCAGAATGCAAGGTTCCTATTCAATGTGAAACCAGCAACACCGTAGTGGTTCAAAAAAGAGAGACCTTCACGATATAGGCAATTATCGCCCAAACTGCTTGCTGTCCGTTGTCTACGAACTCTTTATCGAGTCATCCTAAACAGGATTGACAGAACACTGGACGAAGGACATCCATGCCAACGAGCAGGGTTCCGAAAAGGATTTAGCACCATAAACCACATCCACACGATTACAAGACTCATTGAAGTTTCACGGGAGTACAAATAACGAATCTGTCTCACTTTCGTCGATTTGAAGAGAGCCTTTGATTTAGTGGAAACAGAAGCGGTTATAGAGGCTCTGAATAACCAGGGCGGCATAATGATCCCTCGTGGGCTTTATAAGGATTTCACGACCAAAATATCTCTATTATACAATAATATCACCATTGACGTAAGAAGAGGGGTTCGACAAGGCGATACAATTTCGCCAAAACTGTTCACTGCCACCCTAAAAGCGTCATGCGAGCATTAGAATGGGACAATACGGGAGTGAAAATTGATGGTCGACATTAAACCATCTTCGCTTTGCTGACGATATTGTTCTCATAACACCAAACATCAGTCAAGCGGAACGAATGTTGACCGATTTCGATAACGCCTGTGTAAAGATTGGTCTTCAACTGACATCGGCATAAATCCATGTTGGAGGCCATACTTGATATTTGTGATCAGTACAGGTGACAACGATGGGAACAACGTAAGAAAACACTTGAAGTATCTTTTTAGGTAAATTTTCAACATCTGGTCGACGCCGTGACAAACAAGAGCATGAATAGTATACTGGATCGTAGAATCTCATTCGAAACAGGTTGAGATAAAAGCAGAAAAACAGGTAATGACGAACAAGAAACGAATACCACGTATTTAACTTTTTCACACTATATATTGGAAAAAAGGCCATCGCATTTCAATTTTTAGCTAGTCTGCTAAGATAAGGAACAACTTCCAAATGTTGTGGAGCATCTGCAACTTCCCATGATTCTTTAATAGGATGATCGATGCAAGTTTTACACACAGCACAACTGAACTGTGGACGAAATTCCATCTCTTGGGCAACACATACCATACAAAACGAATGCAAGTACGAAAGCAATACTTATGAATGGATGTTTGTAGTATAATAATACTAGGTCTTCCCATAAATTCTTGCACTAAGGCAATGGACACTAAATTTATTTTGCTTCGATAATCTGCTAACTGTTGCATGACCACAAAAAAATCGTCTGCCAACTCCTCGATAGTCAATGGCAGATGCTCTTCAATTGCTTCGATGACGGGCTCTCTATCAATTTTGTGTGGACTTCCGTAGCGCAACCGCTCCTTCAAATTGGTGTTCACGGCGTGAAACTCAGCAGAACCGAAATGCTGTTCGGCTGGACACAGATCCTGAGCATTTCCGCGGCTGGTGTTCTCAAAGGCGCTCTGTGCATCGCGTCTGAATTCCTACTCATGAAGCAGCAAATTGTGATTGAGGCTTCGTTGAGGCGATGATGCGGTAAGCATGGACATATTTAGTACTTAAAGAAAGTTCAGCAACTCTACACAAAGTCGCATTGATTTGTTGCTTGAATGATAGCAGAAGTATGTTAATGATGATGGCGCATCGATCTAAAGACGATCTTGTTGCCTTAATTCGTTGATCATGTTGATGACTTTATAAACCTCCCTCGTTGAAAGATTTCCAAAAATTACTAGGCTTCTCGTCTTGTCCTTGGTCGGTGAAGCAGACTGAGTACACTCGCAAAATGTGACTTCAATAGATGTCATGCTGCAATTCCGGAATGAGCGGTATCGCACATGTAGGTAAGATTTCTCGGGGGTTTCTTTTGGCTTCAAAAGCTCATTCATAGACCATAAGCTGAATCTCTCGGACATGAATTCGTTAGGCACTGTAAGTTTTGTCGCTTTCTTTGGTACTTCTTTTTTCTTATTCAATGACTGCTAAACTGCGTGGCTTAGTTTGTGTTTGGAAAGAATTTATGGTTTTCGTTGAGCTTCGAAATATGAACTAATGGTCGATGGTTTCGGCAGCAGATTTCCAACGCTGCGTACCGAGTTGAGTTCCTTCATATAGTTTTCGTTGAGGAGCACAGCATTTGCTTGTGTTAAGTCGTTCTATAAGTTTTGCCACTACAGCAATAAGCATCAAATTTATCAACAAGAAGTAATTAAAATTCAATAGTTTCAGTACTGTTTAATTCAAATATTTCGCTATGCAACTTGTCTATGGTTAGAGAAACTTCCACAGTCACATACAACATCGTTCCAAAAGTGAGGCCTTTTTGTGAAGAGTGTTTGGCAGAACAAATTTGCACTTTCGTCTTCTCTGCGGCTCCTTCAACTTATACCTTTCAAACGCTCTACGTGTATTCGCCTTGTTTTCCGTTAACCTAAAGCGTCCAATCGATATGCAAAGACAAACTGCAGATTAAGTGCTCCTGTCGACGTTATTTTCCTTTACAGAGAAATATACTGCCCATATAGAGAAATCGATGACAAGTTATTTACAGAATCGCTGCATGTGAGGTGATAAAATTCGCCGCCATTGCAGTTACCAGCAGTCGACCGCTCGTGGCTAAAACAGTGTGACATACCTTTACATTTGACTACTTTTGTATTCCTAACCATAAGTGGACCAGCCATAAGTGCGATGTTAGATCTCATAAAATTCTCAGGATATGTTGTCAGACTGCAGACTGTTTTGGGCGACTTGTCGCATATCAGTCAATTCAATGTCTGCGGATTTTATCACCTGGCATGCGACGAATTTATGAATAATATAACGTCGATTACCTTATAGGTAAAGGTATATTCCTAGACGAGACTTCATCATCGGTTTGCTAATCTGTTATTCGACGCAATTATATCATCCACAATATTTGCACAGTGTTCTATAGATGCAAAGTCCCATTTGACGAATGCGTCGATATTAGTTGTATTTGACTCTGAATATTTGTGGTTGTGCGTAGAACACAGTCTTTGGTGAAAGATTTTTGAAGTAATTATAATGACACAGAAGCTGGTACTCTAAAGATAAGAACATCCTGAATCCTTTTGGTACATTTAACCCACGGCCTCTGCATCTCTAAGTGGCAGCTCTAGACGATATGCTCCGTTTCCTCTCCATGCCAACACCCCACGTGCCATTCTTCGGCGCAACACGCTAAGGGTTAAAGATGAAGATGAGGTGGGACGTACCGTTTAGAGTTGCCAGTCAGAGATGCAGAAGCCCTGGGTCCATGGTTCTGAAAGAGTAATGTACAAGAGATCGAAAGCGCAATTCAATATCTTTGTGAACGGATTTTCGGGTCCATATGGATCGAGAAAATCAGAGTCGTCGCCATTATCGAGCTCAGCTGTGTCTGTCTTCGTTGCAGACTCTACGAATAGTAGCCTCGGATATCAGCCACATAGTTCATTGAACATTTTTTGGTAGGTTACGGAGGTCACTTGCAATAGCAGCTCTTAACTTTTTTTATGTCGACACGGCTTGTGTAGAAATTATCATCTCTGTCATCTGATGGATTGCTCTAAAGTGAACAGAGATTCATTTGCGCAAGCGCAAGGAAATACTGCGATACTGCAGGGAGCGCAAATACGGAAGTTTTACTCTTATTCTCACATAGGCTGCCATAACAACTCACTGTACAAATCATCGCAATTCTAGCATTCGATTAGCTTCTTCACGTTCATTCTCCATATAGGTCCTTGAGCATTTCTTGTGTTGCTTTGTCTGCTTCTTGATATTTCGTCTTTTTTATAGATTTAGTAGAATGCTCGTCGAGACAATTCCCCGCATCATCCCAGCTGTCGCCAAGTTAGGACCTTACCTAAGACGTTTGTTGATTGCAATGTAGTGACAGAAGAGAGGATCGCGCTGGCGCATTGCTTCTTGCTGCACAACCGCACTGACCATTGCTCTACTTTCGTTCCTCACGTCGTCGCTGTCTGTTTGTCGATCTGTTGAAATGGTGCCAGACCTGTCTGAGACCAGCTTACATTCCTGCCTTCCCAGCAAAAACAGTCTGGCCCCACTCTTTCAAGACTCAAGGGAAAAGTGCCTGCACCATTTTGCTAGAATCCGTACAACAGATGAGAAGACGAGTTTTGCTAGATTTATAGAGAAAAAGGGAAGTCTAAAGATGAATATCCTATTTTTCCACTGCTCTGTTCAGCGTCACGCTTACTGGATTTCCCGCTCTTTTGATGATAACAAAAGGGAGTCAGATGGCACACCAGTCGAGTCTTTCGAATGTTCGTGTTGTTGTCGTCAGCCGCACAGTTGAATGATGTCGAACGCTTTTTCATGACTCTACTCTCCAGTTCAAACACAAGCAAATGAGGACGACCTCATGCCGCACCTGCTCGTCGAGAGTCACATGGTGACATGGCACGCTTATGAGACTATCAGGTAATGGATGACCGAGCAGAATTCTTTTATTTAACCACTTTGGCGGTGTATGATGTTACAAATATACCCCTTAATGTAAAGTGATGTGCAAAATTTTTGTGTTAGGCGGGACTTCAACCTCACTCTATCCGAGAACGTTCGGACCGGTTCGAGACCCGCCTGAAGCGAGAGCTTGTGCATCACTCTACATCACTACTTATAGCAGATGATGCCTGAACGTGTTAAAAGACTGTCGGTATAAGTGTATAAGCCGATGTCAAGTGTAATCGAAATTTTCATAGAACAAGAATAGGATTCGACCTCTCGGCATTGATAGATCCCTGAGAGATGCGCTACGCATTCGAGTTCATCAAGCATAGTTCGAGGTGAATCATTGTATATCTGACCTTTGAAATGACTCATTGAGGCCTACTGATGTATGAGTTTACTGCTTCTATTCTCTTTGACAAGTCTGGTACCAGCTGCTGACCCTGAAGAGATGGAAAACTCGGCGAGCAGTCAGGATTGTCACACTGGTGGGAAAACATCCCAAATCTACTTCACGCAATAAAGCATGTAAAATTTTAAAAAATGAAAGATAATTTGATTTAATTGTAGGTAATTATAAATAAAAATCGTAGAAAAGTTTGGTAAGGTTATAAATATGGCCTTTACATAAATACCTGATTCTTCTTTTGATGGTGAGGATTATACAAGGCGCAGCTACGTTATTTTTGATAAAAATAACCTTATTGAAGTTTGCTATGTCATACCTAACCATTTGCTGACGCATAAATCACATTTGTTGACATAAGAAGTATGAATTTCATTAGGAAACTACCACACTAGCGTCAGAAAGCGCTACTGCAGCCCCTCTTCTTGACGTCCGAACCAGCGCCAGCCGAAAACGGTGCTGTCCTCAAAGGGTTGGTGTTGCCTGTCTTGTGTGTCACTCGTGTTTGATTGTTCAACACTCAAGAAAAGTAGAGAAGGAAGGCAGAAAAAGTAGCAGTCGAGGTTTCGCAATCGCCATGCTGCTCCCCAAATGTCTCTTTTGCCCCTCTACTCCATAAGAAATTTTTGTGAAATGACGTTATTCAAATTATTAGTGGTCAGGTGGCTGCAGACGCGCTCCAACCCGAGCCGCTTGCCCCGTGGTGATTTTCGTCTTAGGACCTAAGTGTTTGGTGACAACCGCGAACGTACATTCTGTCTCAGTGCTATTACCGGTTTTCTATTACGCTTTCCTAGCTCTGAATGGCTTACTCTATTCTCAGTTGTCCTCCAGAATATCTCATAAATCTGGTCTGTCTTCTTGCTGTGTGTTCATGATTATTCAGGGCTTGCCCGATAATATATTTGCCATAGGTTGTTATCATTATTTCTGGAGCGTTATAAATATTTATTATATTCTTTTCACACCCAATTTGTGTTTTACAGGCTATCACACTGTCAACAAAATCAACAAACTCTACAGATTCGAATTCGCTTGCGTCAATCGGTCAGTTTCGATTTGCATTATACGTTTAGGTGTTTTAGGTTTACGGTAATGTCAGTGGGGATGATTATGGATACTGAGGGATTGTAGGGATGAAATGTTAACTCGTATATTGTCCATAACATTCACGACAATTCTCTGTAAAATCCATAGTAATTATTTGTACAAGACCGCATGTGGTGCAGCGATTAGCGGTGCTGTGCGACACACACGTACCAGATCAGTCGTTGGTTCGCTTCAGCGCTCAAGATTCATCAAGCCTTCCATCTCTCCAGGGTCAGCGAACTGACCAGATCGGCCGGGACGGTAGCAGCGCTGATTTGATTACATTGGTCGGACGTCACAAATTCTCTTCTAGAGGGGAGGTATGCCTTCAGGTAATCCGGAAAATGATTGTCAAATGAAGACGAGTGCATGACGCATTTAATCAGAGATTGATTAACGCCGAGAGCACTTATGCTTCTTTCTCGTCTTCCTTCATATTACAAGAACGTAAGCTTTTTTTTTCCGTTTGCTAGAGTGTTTTCCTAAGACCACGCTCAAAAGTAACAATATCTCAAAATTATTACTTGAGCCAAAATGTCATGTGTTCTGTTATGGGCCCTTCTGTAGATCAGTACACGTGCTTCGGTTTTACATCCTCGCCAGTCGTGCAGGCCCTCGTCTCTAGTAGTCTCTCCGGAGCCCCTTACATCCACCCATGAAGAGTAAGCGACGCTAAACGATTACACAATTGCCGTCAAGTGAAAAAAATCACTCACTTTCAAAATTTTCAGGCTTTATTATTCAAATACACCCTTTCTCCCCTTCCGTGCTCTTAATCTTCTTTTAGCAGTTAGCATCTGCTTCACTCTCGTAACACATCTCCGCTAAAATTCTGCACAAACAGTTAGGGGTATTTATGTGAAAAATCAGATGTGCCCTTTGCTGAGCGGGGCAAAAATGAATGATTTCAGTGCTAAATATTGCCTATTTGTGAACATAAAAAGCCTGTACTGAACTGGAAGAGAAGAAAAAATTTTGAAAGTGGAGTGATTTTTTTTCACGTTGACGGCAAAATTCAGATTGTGGGGGGGTTAAATCGTGTAGCTCGCTTTTTTCGCGTACCTTTCATGCGGGGTGGTGGATGTGTAAGGGGCCTCCGGAGCGGTGGGGGGAGAGAGGAGCGGGGGAGAAGGGGGAGGGATGAACGAACGTGGGATGAGAGAGAACTACCTTAGAGACCCGAAAAGGCCTGCAAACCACAACGGAATGGCGAGGATTTTGAGGATGAGGAGGAGGATGTATTAAACACCGAAAAAACGCAAAAAAAAGCACGTTCGTTTTTGTGGGTGCCGTTTGTTTTGTTGTTTTTTGTATTGTGTGTTTTGTCGTGTTTTCTTTTGTTTTTGTTCTTTTGTGTTTTTGCCTTTTTCAGAAAGAAAGCAAGCAAGCCTAAAAATAAAATAAATAGCCAAAGCAAGCACGTTTGTTGTTACTGATATACAGAAGGGACCATCATCCCCCATAACACATTCACCCCACCCCCATAACAGGAAGGGCCCATACACAGAACCCACACATGACATTTTTTTTGGCATTCCAAGTAATAATTTTGAGAGATATTGTTACTTTTGAGCGTGGGGGGTTGGTTGTCGCCCTTGGTGGTCGTAGGAAAAACACCTCTAGCAAACGGAAAAAAAAAAAAAAAAAAAAAAAAAACAAAAAAAAGAAAAAAAAAAAAAAAAAAAAAAAAAAAAAAAAAAAAAAAAAAAAAAAAAAAAAAAAAAAAAAAAAAAAAAAAAAAAAAAAAAAAAAAAAAAAAAAAAAGAAAAAAAAAAAAAAAAAAAAAAAAAAAAAAAAAAAAAAAAAAACAAAAAAAAAAAAAAAAAAAAGCTTAAAAAAAAAGCTTACGTTCTTGTAAGATGAAGGAAGAGGAGAGGAAGGGAAAAAGGGAAGGAGAAAGAGCGGATTAATGCTCTCGGCGTTTTAATCAATCTCTGATTTAATGCCGTTGCATGCACCTCACTCTGTCTTATTTGACATCATTTTCGATACTGATTGCAATACCTCCCCCTTCTCCTTCTCTAGAAGATTTGTGACGCGTCTCCGACCAATGTTACCAAACCAAACCCAATGTATCAAAGCAGTCGCCTGCTGATACCCCTGTCTGCGTCCCGGCACGCCGATCTGGTCAGTTCGCTGATCTCTCTCTGCACCATGGAGAGAGAGATGGAAAGGATTCTTTTTTTTGATGAAATCCATTGAGCGCCGCGCTTGATTCCTGTTGTGATGAAGCGAACAACGACTTGCGGATCTGGTAGACACCGTTGTGTGTCGCACACACAAGCACCGCGCTAATCGCTGCATTTGTGTGATTCTGACACCCACCTGCTCTGCACTTTTGCCATTTTTTGCCTTGGCACCATGCACCCCTGCCCCACATTGCGCGCGGGGTTCTGTCAAATAAATTACTATGAGGATTTTAAGAGAATTGTCGTGAGTTGATTTGAATGTTATATGGACAATAACGATGGTGCTTAACATTTCAGACTACCAATCCCTCAGAGTATCCATAATCATCCCCACACTAACTGCACCCATTACCGTTAACCTTTAAAAACCCACTAAACGTATAATGCAAATCGAACCTGACCGATTGACGCAGCGAATTCGATCTGTGAGTTGTGTGTTGATTTTGTATTGTTTGTTGTTTTTTGACAATTTGATAGCCTGGTGGTTTTTTGTTTAAAAACCACAAATTGGCTGTATTTTTGTTTTTAGTGGAAAAAGAAAAGAGTGTTTTTGTGAAAAAAATATCAATAATATTTATACGCTTCAGCAGAAATAATGGATTAACACCTAGGGCAAATATATTAATCGGCAAAAGCCCTCTTCTTTGATGCTCTCCTCGAACTCTTCTTCTGCTTGGTGCTTTCTCTCGGATGAATAATACCATATGAAACAAACAGCAAGAAGACCAGCACACAGGACCACGAGCAAAGGAAAAAAGAAAGACCAGGCAGGGGCAGACCCAGATTTATGAGATATTCTGCTGGAAGAAGGAAAACAAAGCTGAGGATAGAGTGTTTTGTAGGGGAATAGAGTTAAGCCATTCAGGAGTGAGCTAGGAAAGGACACAATGCGTAAATTATAAATAGAGAGAAAACCGGTGTCTTTGTGTTTTGTTAATAGATAAAAAGAATAGGAAAAAACGGTTATTTATATTGTTTATATAGCACTGGAGACAGACAATGACATCGTCGTTTTTTCTTTTCGTTTTTGCGCCTGTTTTCGCGGTTTTCGCGGTTGTCACCCAAACACTTAGGTCCAAGGACGACGAAAAAAATCACCACGGGGCACAAAAGCTGGCTCGGGGGTTTGGTGGAGCGAGGTTCGTCTCCTGTTCGCGTCTGTGCAGCCACCACCCACCCCCCCACCCTACCCCCCATCATGACACTAAATAATTTGAATAAATATAACGTCATTTCACCCAAAAATTCTTATGGAGTAGAGGGGCAAAAGAGGACACTAAAAGGAAGAAAAACAGAGAAAAAGAAAAAAACAGATAAGAAGAGAGAAGAAGAAAGAAAGAGAAATAAGAAGAGACCAAAAGAAAAGAGAAAAGACGACATTTGGGGAGCAAGCATGTCGCAGCCAAAGCAGCAGAATGGCGAATTTATTTTGCGAACCGCGCGTTGCGACGATTGCCGACGATTAAACTCGACTGCTCGAGACTGCCTCCCCTGCTACACTGTTTCTGCCTTCCTTATCCTACTTTTCTTGAGTGTTGACACAATCCAAAACACGAGGAGTACGTGACACACAAGACAGGCAACCACACAACAACCTTTGAGGACCCAGCACGTTTCGGCTGGGGGGCCCCCGCCTTGGTTCGGACCGTCTCAAGAAGAAGAGGGGCTTAGAGAAAAGAGGGGCTTTGCATTTCTGCAGTAGCCGTCTTTTTGTTTTTGCAAGAGTTAGTAGGTATATTTTTTTCAAGTAAGTTAGTTAAGTTAGTTTTTTGCTAGTTTAGAAAGTTAGCTCAAGTTTTTTTTTTGCCGGCGTTTTTTTGCAGATATTACCTTTTTCTTACTTTGCACAGTATATGGTCGCAGTAGCTTTGCAGTAAGTACTTAGTTTTTTGTTTCTTTGCCAAGAGTAGTTAGTTGCATAGTTAAATTGTTTGCAGTAGTAGTAGTCTTGTGCAGTAGTAGTTTTAAGTAGTAGTTAGTTGTTTTTTTTTGCAGTAGTATTTTTGCAGTTTTAGTAGTTAGAGAGTAGTTTTTTAGTTCAGTTTTAGTAAGTTAGTTAAGATAGTCTTGTGCTGTGCAGTATTAGTAGTTTTAGCGCTTTCTGACGTAAGTTAGTTATTTTTTATAGCCGGTTGTTGGTTGGCCCGGGGTCGAGGGGTTTCCTATAGGAAAATTTCAATACTCTTTTTCAACAAAATTTTGTTATTGATTTTTATGCCCAGTTTTGTGCGTACAGCAAAATGTGTTTTTAGGTTTATATGTAATAGCAAAACTCAAGTAAGGGTTATTTTTTATCAAAAAAAATAAACACGTAGCCAAGCTGCGAAGCTCAGCGTTAGTCAGAGGGCTGCCGCCCCCTCCTATTGCCTTTTTTTTTTGTGATAATCCTCACATCAAAAAGAAGGAGAAAGAAAAATCAGGTAATTTTTGTTTTATTATGGGGTAACAACATAACAAACAAAAAAAAAAAAGGCCAAACTTATTATAACCCATTACCAAACTTTTTCTACGATTTTTTTATTTTTATAATTACCTACAAGTAAATCAAATTTATCTTTCATTTTTTTAAAATTTAACACTGCTTTATTGCGTGAAGTAGATTTGGGATGTTTCAAACCCAGTTGTCCTGTGACAATATAATGTGAATGCTCCGCACCGAGGGAGTTTTAAAGTTTGCCATCCTCTTCAGGCGTCAAGCATGCTGTTCCGGTTGAGGTGAATGGTGGTGAGAGCTGGTTGGGCTTTGACGCTGCTGCCGTGCTCGCACAAGAAGTCGGGGAGCTGGTCACCAAGACTGTCAAAAGAGAATAGATCAAATAGATAAGAAGCAGTGGTAAACCACCCTACATAAGTCAGTAGGCCCTTCAATGAAAGTCCCATTTCAAAGGTCAGATCAGATATACAATGTGATTCACCTCGAACTTTACTGGCTTGATGAACTCGAAAATGCGTTTCATGCGCGAATCTCTCAGGCGATCTAATCAATTGCCGAGGAGCGGACAGAGGTTCGAAAATCGAAATCCTCTATTTTGTTTATGAAACATGAAAATTCGTAATCGACACTTGACATCCGGCCTGCTTTTATAACTTATACCGACAGTCTTTTTTTTAACCACGTTCAGGCCCATCATCTGCTAATAAGTAAGTGATGATAGAGTGCATGCACCACACCAAGCTCTCGCCTTACAGGCTGGGGCTGGGGGCGTCTTCGAACCGGGTCTTCTCTTCCGAACGTTCTCGGATAGAGTGAGGTTGAAAAATGTTTGAAAACAAACAAATAACAATAAATGTGTTTGGTTTGTGAATAAAAACTTGAAAAAACAACAAAAAATTTGAATATGACAGTCCCCCCCCCCCCGCCTACCCCCCCATAATTATAGTCCCCGCCCCTAACACAAAAAATATTCTTCAAACATTTTGCACCATCACTTTACATTAAGGGGTTTATATTTTGGTAAACATTCATTTACACCGCAAAAGTGGTTTTTTAAGTTTGTGTGTTTTTTTTAGTCATAAATAAAAAGAATTATTCCTGCTCACGGTCATACCATTACCAATGATAGTATCATAAGCTGTCTTGGTGCCATCGACATCCTCTATTTTTTTGCCCATGTCACAATCTGTGCACTCTCGGACGAGCAGGTGTGCGGCATCTTGCGGCCAAGGTGGCGGCATGATGTGTGTGCGGCAAATGAGTCCCAGCGTACCTCAATTCGCTTGTGGTCTGTTTTTTTGTGATTGATTTTTTTTGGAACGGGGAGAAGTTTAGAGTCCCATGAAAAAACCAAAGCGTTTTCCTTTGTCGACATCATTCAAACTGTTTGCGGCGTGCTGACTATTTTGCGGCTTTTGACCCGACAACAACCACGCGAACCTTTCGAATTAAGAACCTTCGACTGGGTGCCCATCTGAACCTCCCCTTTTGTTATCATCAAAAAGAGCGGGAAGGAAGGGGGACAACATCCAGTAGTTGGTAGGTGTAGTTAGAGTAAGGGTGTAAGGCGTTTCGTTTTGACGCTAAAGAGC
>JAHQIW010004919.1:0-49009 GCA_019055375.1 Parelaphostrongylus tenuis
TTTGATCTTCGATCTTGGTGTAGGTCGAAATTTCGGATTCTTTTTCTCATTTGCGAGATACGGGATACTCCTAGCATCGACCTTTCGACTGCGCATTCAATAACGCCAAGTGATCTTTTATCCTGCTTACGTAGCGACCAGGTTTCTGCTGCATACGTTAGGGCAGGGATAATCGTCGAGTCGAAACGGTGGGCACGGAGTCGGATGTTCTTTGTCCTTTTCACTACAGCTTCGATGCTCTTTAACGTTCCCCAAGCCGCTCGTTTCCTCCTGCTCAACTCTGGAGCTCGGTCGTTCATCATGTTGATTTCACGACCCAGATAGACGTAACTGGAGCATTCGGAGATTGTCGTTCCGTTGAGCGTGAATGGGGCATTCGAAACCCATCCGTTCCTTATGAACATCGTTTTCGTTATATTTAGTTGAAGACCAATCTTTCCAGAGGCGTTATCGAAATCGGTCAACGTCCGTTCCGCTTGGCTGATGTTTGGTGTTATGAGAACGATATCGTCAGCAAAGCGAAAATGTTTCAATTGTCGACAGTCAATTTTCACTCCCATGTTGTCTCATTCTAATGTTCCCATGACATTTTGAGGGTAGCAATGAATAATTGCGAAATTATATCGCCTTGCCGAATTCCTCTTCTACATTGATATTGATATCGTTATGGAATGGAGATATTTTATCTGTGAAATCTTCATATAACTCAGAAAGGATCGTTATATATCGGATTGGGACGCTTGTGTATTCAGAGCCTCTTTGACGGCTTCTGTTTTTAGTGTACAAAGGCTTTCTTCTAATCGATGAAAGTCTGACAAAGGGGGTTTTCTACTCTCATGAAACTTCAGTGAGTCTTGTGATAGTATGGATGTGTTCGATGACTAGCCCCTTTTCGGAACCCTGCTTTTTTGCATGGCTGTCCTTCGTCTAGCGTTCTGTAAATCCTGTTTACGATGACTCGAGTGATGAGTTTTCAGACGACGGATAGCAAGCAGATTGGGCGATAATTGCCTATGTCCTGAAGGATTACCTTTTGAAGAACAGCATGGTCTTGCTGGTTTTCCATTGATTGGGAATCTCGCATGCTGACATATAACGTCTGTGAACAGCCGAGTTAGGGTGTTGATAAAACTGGCGGTAGGTTCTCTAAGTGTTCGGATCTTATCCCATCTCGCTCAGGAGTTTATTCTTCACCTTACGCTATAGCGCGTCGGATTTCGGAAGGTAGCACCGGTGGAACGACAATTTCATTCTCTTTCAATTTTTATGATGGTAAGAGGACATGACTAATAAACAGATTCGAGTAGTAATCATGGATGATTATCTCCACTGCCCTTCCAAAAGCTATAAGTGTCGTGTCAGGGGCCGGATTGCAGTGATTTTGATCTCATAAATGGTGAAGCTCTGGTGGTCTTTGCGAGTGCTCTGCCCCGCTTCTGCAGCAACATCGGCCAGGCCGAGCCTTCGATTTTCTCTATTTCCTCGTTATTTTGCTATTCATTGAAAGGCTCCAACTTCCACCGCTGAGAGTGAAGCTTTGGAAATGAGAGTTTACAGTGAATGGTTTTGATTGTCATCATAAACTCAGATAGTTCAAATTTTCATGAATTACTGAGATAGTCAGTCTCAGCCTGTTCATTCCATTCTAGCCCGTGGGTCCCAATGTGACGTTTTTCAGACGTTCTCTTGGGTCCAGTTTTCTTGTTAAAACCTCCATCAATGACCTTGCAAACGTATGGTCCTTTCTGAAGAACTTTGCGACGTCTATATAGAGCACTTTAACTTCGTCCTCGTCGGAGATTGATGTTGGTGCGTAAGCAATGAAGATGATCGAAGCCGGCAGTAATCCACATAGTTTTGAACGCAGTTGTGCAATCCGTGTTAATAGCTGGTCCAAGGGGTCGACGTTTGAGGGCAAACTCGTTTTAATGAGAATGCCAACTCCACCGACACCTCTGCGATTGCATGCTCCATAAAACACTTCTTCTCCGATTTCATAAACAGCGTGAAATGGTGGGGTCTTCTCGTCTCAGTCAGACGAATGATGTCGTAACTGACTAATCCTACTTCTTGCATCAGTAGATCTTTTTCGGCGGATTCATATGCATGCGTTTCGTGCGTTATTAGTGAAAATCGTCACTTTAGTCCGTTCTGATTTTGGTAGCCTAGTTTGGTTCTGAGATTTTAACAGCCTTTCCGTACTTGTGTTTTTCGTAGCCTCATGAATAAGGCGTTTGACTTTTAGCTGGAAGTTTACGATTCGACTTCTGTCATGTGCGTAGTGTTGCGTATGCGGAGTACATTAACGTTCAAATGTCGGCCTCTGAGGATGTTAGAATTCTCATCGGTCAGTAACAGTTTTGAACACTCATTGTGCTTGTTCGAACGTGTTAATGTTGATATCGCAACATTGGTAAAGTAGTAAATGAGAATGCAATGCAACAGCCCGCGTGGCCTAATGGATAAGGCGTCTGACTTCTAATCAGAAGATTGTCGGTTCGACCCCGGCCGTGGGCTTGCTTTTTACAAAACGCGTAGCATTACAATGTCCGATAGTCAGCCTGAAAGAGTGATGTAATCTCAGTCACACTAATTTCGACCAAGCAGAGTAATTGTTCCAGTCAATCAGTGTCATTTTTTAATGTGTCATCAAAATTGTCGTTGTAAGCGGAGTGACTTGTGCAGCTTTATGGATGAGGCGTCTGCCTTCTGATTAGAAGTTTGCGACTGTATTGTGCATGCTTCTGAAAACGCGAATTATGCTCACCTTCGAGTGTCGGCCTCTGGGCGTGTTAGGATTTCCATTGACCAGTGGCCGTTTCGAATATTCAGAGTGCTTGTTTGAATCCAATTGATTATGTTCAAGACCTCGCGTAAAAAAATTCAGTATAGTCTGATGGAATTCTAAAATCTACTTTATATAAATTGGCACCTATGAATAGCTTTGATCATGATAGCCATCTTACTATCGGTTGGAATGTTTTCATTGAATGCCACAGTCACAATCAGTGGTGGAGTAGCCAATTCAAATTTTTGTATCGTTTTTGCTTTACTTGGACCTCTTTGAAACTTCCAGTTTCCTTTTGTTGTCTTTTCATTGGTAAACTTGTTATTGGCTGCACTGCGTGAATTTCAGAGCTCACAACAAATTTGTCTTGATTCTGTTCGGGCGGCTCTTCTTGATACTGTTCCTGCGAACGTCGCATATTGCCTTCAACCAAAGATCAGCGAATGGAACGAAAGTGGAGATGTATGTTCAGACAGTTTCAATTGATATAAACACACGTCGTAAGTAGTGGAAGTTTTCAGGTCCTGCAAATTGTAGTGGAGATTTCCTGTGAGAAGGAACGTATAGGAAGACTTGTGTTAGGAAAAGTTAGTTGAATAGAAACTATTGTATTTATTTTTTTGGTTCTTTTCAGTTAGAATTAAACAATGGAGAAGCGACCCTTTTTTTGTAGAAGAACCTTCCATAAAAGTGTAAAAAATTATTCGATAGCTCAAATCTCTTGCTTGTGCTCTAGGTAGGCTTTTTTCAGGAAAGTCTTCACTATAACGCTCCAACGAAAGGAAAACATTTGTATTCCACACACGTCTTTTTCTCTCATCACACAGTTTCTTCTTTATCTGTTAGTAATCATTCGATAGCGTAATGATGAAAGATTCCAAATCTATGCTTATTTTTTGAAAAAACTGTTTCTCTGAAGTGCAGCAAGGAAAATAAGATTGACATCATATACGCGAGCATGCATATCTTGGCTAATCTATGGGATGGGGAGGGGGACGGAGGGGCAGGGCAGGTGCGACAGGTTTTAACACAGCCGTCGATCGACTGACCCTTTCGTTGGCCATAGGGACATGTTACTCAGTTATGTTGATCAGTTAGGACTTCTTTTTCCGCTTTGGAAGAAACTCCACATTAAACGTCTGAAACTGATACTAAAAGATTTCCTGTACGCGTTTATGTGCTCTGCGTGTTTCCAGCGAAGTAGCAGTTGAATTGCGCGGTCGATGTGGAACATAATTTTATGTTGAATTTTACGACGTTTATAGAAGGGGCTACACAAAAAACGGCTACGTAGCGCCCTAGGCAGAGATTTGAGCTTCGAGTCATTACTAATACGTATGGAAATTTCTTGTCCAGCGAAAGAGGTTGATTCTTCATCTGTTCCCCGCTAGACAAACTGGACCAAATTTTTTTCTCATCACTCCTCTCTGTGTTCAATATTCCACGTTCCACAGGCTTGTGAAGGTTAACGACAAAAGAAAAATGAAATACAAAGCGGGTCATTGTGGGATTCTAATGACCGCTTCTACATCTTTTTCGCCAGGTGGACATGGTGTAGCAAGATCGATCCCTCCAACCTACAAAGATTTTCCGTGATCACGGTTCTTCTGTCTCATATGAGTAGTGTGCTAAAAACTGCTCTTGATGCTCTGGGCAAGGAAACGGCAAGATAGGATGTACATTTTTGTTCCCTTCGATCAAATTTTACTTCATATAGAATCGTCGTATCATCAGGAGGGGTTTACGTTAACTGTTAAAACGGTTCTTCACTCAACGTTGCCAAATAGCGTTAAAGTTTGGGGCTCAAACCTCTCCTGTGCAGGCTGCATTTTCACAGGGAAACCGTTCGGTCTTTTTGGATATCAAGCTTAACTTATCGATGAGCATGATGATTTGTGCAGAGGGGAACGTTTGAGACAATCCGGTCAAAATGGAGTGGAAGTTTTTGAAAACACGATAATGATGCAAGTATCTCTTTCAGTCATGGTACATATCAATCTATAGCCTACCACTTTCCTCTGGTCAACTTTTCTAAATCGGGTCCATGCTTCTAAGCAAATTCGTGAACATATTTGTGTGTTTTCCTTAGATCTTGTTTCGATTACGGTCTGATTTTATCTAAAACTTTATACACCCCAGACCTTCGATTTAGTGAGGACCCTACACCACTTTTATTCATGATTCTTGCTTTTTTTCCTCCAATATATTATTTCTTCAGGGTGGCCGACGCATAACGGAGATCGGCAAGCGCGTTAACGATCATATGCACAATCTCTTTACAAGACAGCTGTTTGTTCGTGTTCTTATAAAACATAAGGGTCAAATTGTGAATGTCTTAAATTGAAAGTATTTTTCTCATGTTATCCTGTATTGTGTTAATCCTGTCAGCCAAGTATGCACCAGGAAAGTCTCCCTTACATTCCTCCTTTCGCAGACTAGAGTTGCCCAGTGGGTTCTCCAGGTTCGATGACACAAGGACCATTAGAATTCGTATCAGTCCGGCACACTGTTGTTTTAGGGTAAGCGGTATCTACCTCTAGTTTTCTTGGTTACTCCAGCGGGATTGAGTTTGATTATGGGGTTGGAGGCTCTCGAAGGGACTTCTAACTCTTATGTGCTCTCCAGACAGTTGATTGACGTCAGTGGTTCGATGCGTGTGTAACGATAGTTACCCAGTGTTGTACACAGAGATATTGCCGCTGTATACGAATTCTGAGGAATCACACCAGAAGAGACAGCAAAACTATTTCATGAATTTTGATTTGATGGATCAAGCACTATCCAAACAATCCGTCACTTCAGGAGGTTCTTGCATTAGCACCATAACTGAGCAGTCTAAGAGAACACCTTCATGCAGAAGCATTCTGAAATCGTTAGAAACCTTGCTATCAGCACCAGTGCAGTTTTAGTCGCGAATTTCAAGCTATGATTTGTTTCTTACACATTGTTAGTCCCATGTTTCAGTGCCTACATGTGCGGGTTGTTCTTGTTGAAAATAAACTTAGTTTTTTGAGCCTCACCATGCAAAGTCTGTTCTTATCATTTTCAATTATACTTGTTCAATATGGATTACATAGTGCATTGAAGATGAGTTTGATGGCTTTTGAGACACCATAATCCGCCAAACCAATGGCATATACAGTTTGAACGGCCACTGTGCAGTAAAATTTTCAATCATTAGCATAGCATGGGAATCTGATTGTGCCATAAATCTGAGTGTTAATGCTCGTGTCGGGTCCGTTTATCTCTCCAAATTTGAACTGCAAACCTAACACAATGTTCAAAAATCCCTTCATCCGGGTAATATCGATTTTTGACATTTCCCATCTCCTTTATAAAATATTCTCTATGGTGCGAAACGTCGCTCCTGCCACTCATTTTATTCCATGTTCATCAACTGATCAGTGGTCGTAAGAGGAGTGAATGCATTCCTCGCTGCTGTTTTACAATTCACCTCTACCCTCTACGGCGCTTCCATCTATTGGACATATTGAAGTTTATTCTTTCCGACCAAGAATATGTGCTCTTCCTCGAAGTCTCTGAGCACCGCTCTGCTACTTTACAACTTGCCGAATTGTTGGCGATATAGACTACAATACGAAAGTGAATGAGGTACTAATCGACTTGAACGACCGTATAGTGGAAGTGGGAATAGTTCATGGCTGTCCGAGTATTGCTCTCTGAGTTTTGAGCTATCACTTTTAAGCGCTACTATGACGCCATTTGATCATGTAAGCATTGTTGAAGTGCAAACCCTGTGTGCAGTAAAGCTAACCTTTCTTAAATAGTGTGAAATCTATCTAGTATCCTTGTTTAGAAAGATACACAAGAAATATGAGAAAACTCTTTACTACGAAGTAATATATATTGTGTTATTGCCGCCTTAAGTGTCCATAAGCATGCTCAACACGCCTGCCAAATCGATTCCAGATGAGATCCTGGCCGACAAGTGCATAAAATCTAAAATATTGCGTTTCAGATACTTATACCACCACTCCATTGACATCTCCTATGACGCGAATGACTGCCTTTGTGTTTCTAAGGAAAAAAAGCCCACAACATTCTTCTAACTACTGAGGTCTACAGAATGGAGGAAAAGCAATAGTTAACAATGCCGTGCAATTTATGATCTCTAGGTCGACCTGTTGTACCAAACAATCCAGATCCTCCTGGGACTGGAAAAATGGTACTAATGTTGGTTGGTAAACGCTCTATCTGTTATGCAAAAGACGACGACTGCCAGTAGTAAAAGCTAGAAATCGCTTGACATGTGTATACTAAAATTTCATAAGAGACAAAGTCGACTAGCATTCAACGACCTTGGCAAAGCAATGCAACAAACAGAAGATACTAGGACTATTTTTGAGGGACGCGCCATGCTGCTAACTTCCTAGGCAAGCTTTGTACCAATTCACTAACCGGATGAAAGGCTTAGTGAGTCTCGAACACGACGTCAATCCACCGACCCTATGTGCGTCGCAGGTCACCTTTACCACTACGCCGCATGCGCACACAAAAAAAGGGAAACACTTACACTCCAAATAATGTTCCTCCTATATGAGCAGCATGATCGAACATACGGAACCTGATGATATTAGAAAAGTTGTATGAAAAAGAAACAGATACCATACATACAATAACTTCAGAAAAAAACCTTAATAGAAGACCAGCGATGTCAAAGAGAAGAACGCCAATTATCGCTGATCGTGCTGAGAAATCGAAACCAGGAACAAAAAGAATTTTCAGCCTCGCTTCCGGTATTTTCATACAAGTGTACCCAAGCATGCCAAGAATAGCACCACTCTAAAGAAAAGAAGTATATATCATTTTAAAACGTAAGAGACGACGATTTTTTGAAGAAAAGTATAGAAAGTGATTAATAGCCATTTTTTAATGGCTACATATCAATGAACACTCTGATGAATAACGGATTTTCTTATCAGAGGTGATGAAAGAAGCGGACAGAATGACATACAGTGATGTATTGAGATGCGACTTCACCTAACAAAACAGCTGTTTTTTTTTTTCTCTGCTGTACAAGAACTTGAAAGATTATATTTAATCCGAAAGAGTGATCTCATGATTTGTAAAAGCATAACTATTGAAAAAACCAGAAATAACTACCGCTCCAACAGCTCGAATCGGTGATCTTAACACGGCTTTATGAGCAATTCCAGAAAAGGAAGACATCACACCAGCAGTGAGAAATACAGCCCAAAACTGAAATATTGACGAAATTCGACGGTTTACTCCGAGCATCAAATATATATATACACATATATATACATATATATATATATACATGCATGTATATATATATATATATATATAAAGGATAATAAAGGATAAAGCTCTCGGCGTTGATCAATCCCTGAGGGATGCGCCATGCATTCGACTTCAATTTTTAACTTCGTTTGAGGTGATTGAATGCATATCTGGCCTTTACAATGACTCGCGGTGGCCTCCGCTGAACCGAGTCAGTGCTGCTCATCCTCCCAGACAAGTCCGAGACCTGTCTGGTACCAATCTACCGACCCTGGAGGGATGGATGGCTTGGTGAGCCATGAGCGCGAGATCGAACCATTGACCTCGTGTGCGACGCAGAGCACCTCTAACCACTGCGCCACATGCGCTCATATTTATATATATATATATATATATATATATATATATATATACGTATATATATATACATGTATACATGTATATAATGCCTGTATGTACATATATCGATATGTGTTACAATATGTGAATATATATACACTTTTATTTATTTATTTAAAGCGCGTGTGGCGCAGTGGTTAGAGGTGCTCTGCAATACATACGTGGTTGATTGATCTATTGTCGATGGTGATAACATACCTAAGGCCCACCAAGCCTATCATCCCTTCGTAATCGGCGAATTGATACCAGACTTGTCTAAGAGACCAGCAGCACAGACTTATAACATCAGTAGACTACAACGAATCATTGTAAAAACCAGATATGCGTTCAATCACCTCAAACGATGCCTGATGAAGACCAATGCATGGCGTATCCCTCAAGTATTGATGTATGCCAAAAACATAATCCTTTATCCCTTATACATACATATGTCTTCATTCTGATATCACACGACTCGCATCTCATTTTCATCGTGTGGATCCCCGTACTTCGAGCGTTCGATTCGTCTCTTCGCCATCACCGCTTGCTTGAGGATTTCGCCTTCTTCGTGAACGTTGTTGAATACTGATAGAGCAGATCTTCTTGAAATCCCGAGGATGACCAGAATAAGCGGAAATTGTTGGGAGGGGATCAATCCTCCCGCCGAACATTGATAACCACTCAGCCATCAACCCCTTCGCTCTTTACGGTCCTCTCCACTCCTCGTATTTAGTTACATTGTTCAAATAGATAGGCAACAGAAACAAACCTGATCAGGACCAAGGAAATTGTTGACAGCAACACTGGTAAAAGATAACACCACATACATATTCAATGCGAGATGAACAGCACTGTAATGCGAAAACACGCTGAGGGCCATAGGTACACAGAGACTTTCTGAAACGAATGAGGGATTAAGAGATCTAAGAGTTTAAGGATAAACAGAGATATCATGCTATTAAAGCAATCACTAGAAGCAAAGCTGTTGCTGAAGTAACGCCACATGATTCCGTTCAGTCCCTTCACCTTCCATAAGAGAAATACAGCCAGATTCACTAGAAAGCCATCAATAAGTATCACCACCTACTGTAGACAAAAAATGAGAATTTTCCTAGCGGAAAAAAAGACAGAAACCACAACGATACAGGACAAAATAGATTGCAAATACAAAGAAAAAACTCAGTAAAAAGTTCGCTTGCCGCCAACCAAGTAGAAGGCGCACTTGTCACCGTCCGTTAATTGACTCCACCAAAGTCGAAAATCCTTAGTTCTGCAAACGCAGTAATCATATTTTACGATTATCTCAGAAAGAGTGATGGCAAAAAAAGGAGCCGCAGTAGGCAATTTTCACCATGCGTCCCTGTAAAGGGTAAAACGCCGGTCCAACTCTCGCTCGAAATTCCAAGTTTTGCACATTACTCAACATTATTTATTATATTTTTGAATAACAAATTTATGAGTCTTAATTGGGTGATAGAGTGAACTGGATGGAGAATGTTCACAGGACTACCGATAAGTCTACGTAATAACTGGAGGACTAACTTTCATGAGATATTTCCACATCAACGATTTAGTCCTGAGATCTCTATGTCTATCAAGCTTGCAAAATTACTGCACAACTTGAAGAGATCAAGGTTGAAGCTCTTGGCGTTGATCAATCCCTGAGCGATGCGCCATGCATTCACATCAAGCATAGTCTAATGAGTGAGTGAATTCATGTATCGCTTGCACAATGACCCGTTGTGGCCTACCGATATATCAAGTCGCGCTGCTATCCTACCAAACAAGTCTCGTACCAATTCACTGACCCCCAAGGGATGGAAGACTTGTCAAGTGGTAAGCCTTGAGCTGGAATCGAGCCATCGACAGTCGATTGATCAACCTCATGCTTGTCGCAAGGTCAATCTAACCACTACGTTTTATGCGCTCAGAAAGTTGAGGTCAACGATTACTTGGAAACACTACTGGCTCACAGTGACCCTGATTCAAAAAAAACCTCACTTGGATTCATAGATGCTTATCAGCACTACACAGATTTTCTAGTTCAAAACTATGAAACTCAGATTCTTCGTCACACACAGAGCCTATTCTTTTCTACTATATACAGATAGATATAGTGATTGTCTAAAATGTACCACTTGTTCTTCTAATTGACGCGTCTTATCGAAAACCAGAATGATCGCAAAACGTCCCATTTGATGAGCAATGGAAACGCGATTATCCATGATCAAACGGAGATAAATTCATTATGAAGCCTTTCAAAATTTACTGCTATTTCTAGAAGGAAAGCTGTGCCGCAACGGTTAGAGGTGATCTGCGAAATACACCTGGTCGATGGTTCAGTCCCACGCCCGAGGCTCAACAACCCTTCCATCCCTCCAGGGCTAGTGAATTAGCACAAGACTTATTTAGGTAGGAAACTAAGTTCTGTCGTACTTTGTCTGTTGATTTTATTTATATACAATAAACTTATTTTCTGGTTTTTTGAATAGTGTATTATGTCATTCGAAAGCTCGTGATCTCGAAATTCCAAATATGTAAGCCAGTTTACTTTTTTGTAACTACATAAAACTTTTTTTCATTAGATTGGTAACTAAGTCTTTTCGTCCTTTTTGTTATTTTTATTTATGCTAAATTCACTTACTGGTCTATTTTATAGTGCTTTCCTGCCATTCGAAAGTTTGTGATTTCGAGATTCCAAATATGTGGACCGTGTGTTTTGTAGTCGTACGAAGTTTTTTCTTCTTACTTTAGGATGAACACTTCAAAACGTAAGTCGTGAGCGTCTTTTCGACGTTCCACTTGGGTCATTCTGTCACAGAAGCGACACACAACTACGTTGAGGCCACTTCATCACAAGGCGATTTATGTACGAACAACACAGAAAATGTCTCAGAAAGTTTCATGAAGGCAACATCAACACGTCAAAATCGGGAAGCTACAGCTTTACTGAAGTGGCGTCAAGATAACGCTCGTTCACATATTGCGCGTCTGGCATTGCAGAAGATTGAAGGATTAGGGTGAGAACGTTTGATACAACCACCGTATAGTCCAGATGCTGCTTTAAGTGATTACCAATTCCTCAAGACTCTGCAACATTGCTAGACAGGAAAACGCTTTGCCAACATCGATGATGTGATAAAACATCTGTATTTATTCTGAAGTAAGAAAAAAGTTTTCGTAGTTACAAGGAATTAAATGGCTTACATATTTAGAATCATGAAATCACGAGCTTGCGAATGACATCAAACACGAGAAAAAAGACCAAAAAAATTTGTTTTAAATCAACGAAAATAAAGAGAATACAACAGAACTGTTTTCAAACATACAGGAGGATTGCAGCACTGACTTAGTATACAGGTAGGCCAAAGTGAGTGATTGTAAAGCCCAGATATGCATTCAATCACCTTAAACTATGCTTAATGAAAGCGAATGCATGGCGCATTTTCGACGAATTGATCAGCGCCGAGAGCTTGACCTTTTATTATCAATAGTATTCGAACGTGTAGTAATCGAACACAGCAAAACTTCGAAGAACACTGGCCAATGCTCTACCCGCAACGCAGCACATTATGACAGCAAAACATACACCTCTCATCACAAGGCAGGTCACTTCAGCCTATGTAAACATATCAAAAATAAAAACTGCTCGTAAATAATGAAGAACAGGATAATGATCGTATAGATATTCTGAGGGTGGCACTAAGACAAATAGAATTGTAAAGGATAAAGTGCTCGGTGTTGACTAATCCCTAAGGAATGCGCCATGCATTCGACCACTTCCTGGCAACATTTGAGGTGAATGAATACATATCTGGCCCTAAGAATGACTCGTGGTAGCCTACCGGTGCATCAAGCCACTAATGCTAGCCTCCTAGATAGAGCCTCAAGAGCGGGATCGAACTATCGATCACCGATTAATAGCACAAGTACGGGTCCCAGAGCGCGTTCGGTCACGGCGCCATACGCACTCCCCATAATAGATAGCTTCAGCTACTATTTATAACTCCAAGTCTAGACTTCTTCCCTCAAATGACTCTGAGGTATAGGACAATAGAATGAAAAAAACAAAAAAATGACCATACCCCGACGGATTTGGTTTCATGAGTCCTGAAGCAGCAAGGAACTCTGTCGAAAAGAAAAGTCTGTGTTGGAGAGACTGTCGTTCACAATCGCTAATCACGGCAGCAGTGAAGGCAACCGTCCCAACCTGTGCTTCTCTTACAGAAACTTAAGTCAACTAAGGTCAGCAACTTATGAAAATCTTTACTTACACCAACAGTAAAACCTAAGGCTTTGATGAGGTGAGACAACGGACGAATGGGTATGGTATCGGACGGTAGAAGAGACGCTGCAATGCAAAGATTAGCTAAATTTCAAAAAAAAAAATAGGATTGAGATTTGAAACACGAACGAAGAAATCTTGATGGTAACAGATAATGAACTTATGCATCACACAACTTTTCCTCAACTGCAGCTTGAGAGTCCATTTTCTTCCTAAATGACGTGAAGTGCTGATCGGGCAAATCTCTTTGCAGTCTTGGAGGAACCCAAGCTAAGGTGTTCCGCTAGATGCCCGCTGACTGCAAGAGTGCCGGGAGGGAGTCGAACAACGACCTTGATTCCTGATGGCCTGCGTCATTGTCAACTCGGCCACCTCTAATAATAAAGTAGGTAGAATTACAACTGTTGCCTTGCGTACCTTGCTGTGGCTTCGACAGAGATTTGTATTTTGCCTATGCAACCGATTTCGTAATGCTTCCCGAGAGAATCGGCTGCTGTAGTATGGGAATGTTTTACTTAAACTTCGTAGCTGACGGTAGAGCACGACATACTGCGACAGCAGCATACTTACGATCCTGAAAACATCTAGATTGAGAGTTGAAAGCTGTAAAATATAGGGAGCGATGTCACAACGATCGTACTGAGCCAACATCAATACGCACTGCAAAGGATTTTTAGTGAAATACTGCCTTATAGTGTTACCATCAAGTAGAAATATCGTTACCATCGGAATATTGCTCCACTAACGGCAAACAATCTCATTTGCACACAGAGACGTACCAAGTGTAGATAAATGGCTAAGAGTCATACCTAAGGGTGATATGATAATATTTTTGGGGTGATATCTAGTAGATAAGGGCAATATATCGTTAGCATGACGAATAGTAAAAGTGATAAGGTAAAATAAGCAAAATAAAAAGAGGTAATATCCAAAAAGGTTCTCGTTTTTGTCTTACAAAGAGTTGCAGACGTTGCTTTTCTATTTATATACAAAACGACACCCTATTTTACCTTATCACCTATACTATTCGTCATGTTACCTTGTACTCATTCATATATTTGAGCGATTGAAGAAAACAATTTGTAGTAGTCATCTCTGAAACCTATGATATATTGTTTATCCTCAATGAAAAAAAGCCTCCGCCTACGCTGTCTCTAAGTTCTGTGCTTCAATAGTGACGTGCTGTATCATCCTGAGACCTTCACTTATCGTCATAAGTTACTCAACAGAGTCCAACAGTTATAGAGTCCAAGTACGGATGGAGTTGAAGACCCCAGAATAGCTTTCGATGATCTCTCGTTAGTTAGTGATGATGACGCCTCTGAAGATATTGATGAGGGAGAAACATATCCCGAGTTGAGCGAAAGATTTGATGAATTTGCAATATTTTGTTTTACTTTATTATCCAACCGCTGCCTTCTTACCTCTTCATTCATACAGTCTGTTCATTTTCCATCAGTTTTCCGCTTCAGCAATTGCAGTTTTCAGAACTGATAGTCGCTTCTGGTCAATAAGTACTTCAGAATGTTATGAAGATGGATAGCGAAGAAGATGCGAAGAATAATCTTTATGCCATTCTTGAGGATTCCATAGAGTATCCAAACCTCTGATTTCAACAATTCTTAAGAGCCTTTATTCCGTTAGAATATTTAGATGATCCCTCTCCCACATAGTCACATCATTTCCAGGTGTATGGAGGATTTATTGCGACCGTCCCGCTTCTTATCTCGGTCGACGAATCTATGACGCGAGTGTTACGGAGCTATCTCCTTTTTTTTTCTAATTATTCACTGCTCATTATTATTTGTATGTGAGAAACGATTATGTTTATGAATCAAATGTTCTTGTGTTTTTGAACTCTGATTGTACTGAGTCTTCACTTACTCTTCTATCGAGTTCCATGAAGAAAACATTGCATAGAGTAGCATAAGAGTAGCCTACAATGGTCTTCCGGAGAAGAACAAGATTCAGGAGCGGTCAGATACTACGGTGATGATCATCTGGGAACGCCATAGTACTCTCTCTCGCGAATCCGGGCAAATATATCGTTTCAATATGTCAACTAGGAGATTATACTAAATGTTCCAAGGCAACTTTCTACACCATCTCAAGCAATACATCTTAGACGATGGTGAAACAAATGAACGAGGTTCTGCAAGTCGTTTTAGGACGGACCACCATGGCGAATATCTCAATGTCAGTTTCTCATTTTACAGATGAATTGATAGACTGAACCAAGAGTATTTACATTAACGCATAAAACTTGGACGGCTTGATTAATAGTGCGGGCCCCCGCACAGGGAAACCGTACTGGGTTGGCTGTTTTGTTCATTGGAGTCTCAAGGAAAGAATAGCCGGGTTTTCCTCAGATAGTCAGCACATTAGAGAAGTCGCCAACTCTTGTGGATCAGAGGGAGATTACCACTTTAAGACTAGTAGCTACCAAGACGGTGGTCATTTCTGATACGGTTAGCTCTTATCTAAGCTTTCCCAGTGGAAACGTCGGACTGATTCTCAGCTCCGTTGGCCTTGCTGGGGGTTGAACCCCTCCCCCCCCCTCACCCCCCCCACCCCCCCGCGCCAGTCTGGCACCCTCCAGCCACGATGAGGCTTTCTGGATGAAAGGTTGAACTCCTTCTGAGCTGGGGTGACTCTGCTAGGAATAAGTGGGGAGGGGGGGGGGGGGGGGGTTGAGTTAAACCTCTCGCTGAACACCTCTCAGATACGATGAGGCGATAAACCATCTAGGGAGAACTCAAGAAACACCTGGTTTTCCTCGGTGAATATGGAATTTGGCCCCATAATTCCGCTCAGCTTGACAGGACTCCCCACCTCCTTTCCCCCATCTGTGTAAAAGAGTAAGCTGACAAGTTCTGAAAGTTTCATTTGGTAAAATAAGTGATTTCAGACACTATTTTTTAGAATATCAGCGAAAAATCATGAGTAAGATAAGGATTGAGAATAACTTTAAAACTACCAGCGCGGTAGGTCACATCGATGACCAACCACTTTGCTGCAGCCTAGCGCTTAGTGGACGCCATTTGTAATTCTGCGCTATTCATTAGTAAGAGCTTAAGTGCGTAGGGCGTAACGATTGGAGGTGTGCTGCGACACATACACGGCCGAAGGTTCGATTCTACCCACTAGTCTAACCAGGCCCTTCGTTCCCTCCAAGCCTAATGAATTGGTCTCACTCATGTCTCAGAGAAAATCAGCACTTACGTGATCCATCGGTGGGCCTCCACGAGCCACTGTGAAGGCCAGATCTGCACGCAGTCACCTCCAGGATGCTACGAATGGAGTAGAATGCATGGAGCGTCCCTCTGGGACTAATCCCAGAGCTTTTATCCTTCTTATTTATCACCACCAGAATAAGCTCGTTCGAGAGCAGAGTTTCTCGTGATTTATCGAGAGCTCAGAACCCTGTTCATGTTTTCACCTATTCTCCTTTCAATCTCCCTTCGAATATCTATTCATGCATAAACCGGTAAGAAAAACGCTGAAAATGATCCGGAAAAACAGCGAACCGTAGAAAAATGACATGATAGAAAAAAAAAGAAATCGAAAGAATGACTCGACGCCGTTTGATCTACGCGTAGATCGTTATAAAACGATCAATAAAATCAATAGAAAGTTATTGATGAGAAAAAATTGACATATGAGAAATGCACGAAACAAGAAATCGTAATCGATTTGATAAACAACTAAGAAAAATAATCAAAAACGGCCGTGAGTTCCGCGGGGCCGTGGTCGTAATGCGGTCGTGAATGGAATACCCTGTGAATCAATAGGCGTACGGTATCAGCAATAAACACGTACTTTTCTGAATTTGCGTTTTTCTTCATTTTTGAAAATTTCGGCGTTCCAAGACGATTTTCTCCAATATTCTTTGATCTTTGCCGATCGATTATCCGTCAGCCTTGGAATTATGCGATTTTTTTTGTCGGTTATCCAGAAATTTCTTGGATTTCCGCGATGTATCGGACGATTTGTCAAGTGCTCCTACCGGTTTGATTTTTCAAATCATAGTGCATTTTTTTCTTTCACCGTTTGCAGCTAGGAATCTCTTGAGTTTCAATCTTCGTCCGATTCTCGACGAAATTTTTTGCCCATCAAATCTCGCTTGCTTAGAAATTTTCCTCCGCCCCCCGTTTTTCTTGGTCTTTTCTCATCCTAATCGTCTGCCATCGTATCACTAATTATGATGTATACCTTGTAGTTGTTCTTATTATTGTAAGAACGGTGATAATCCCTACAAATCCAACAACGATGCTGAGTGGTTTACGCGAAAAAACATTGGTTGCATCGCGCGGGAATCGAACCCGCGTCGCTCCTCCCCCTACGCCAGACGCAATAGTTCACTACCAACTACGTCTTCGGCTGCGAAGTTTTTTTAAAGGATAATTTCAGAGGTGAAGGAATCGAATGTATCCGAATAACTCGTACCCTGGCTATCATCATGCGAATGCGATTGGTGCTTGGAATAAAGCTAGCATACCACAAAATTCACAGGTTCGCCTGTTCCCCTCACCGTTTTTCTTTGGGGGATTTTTTCCCCTCGTATTCAGTTTATTGTCATAAATAATAGAAATGGATAGGGGATTGGATATGCCATTCCTTACACAATGCCGGAAGTGCCGTCATACGTTGAGAAAGCGCCATTCGCAAACCCGTATGGAACGACGGTCTATGCGACGATGGAACACAAGTACTACCGACAGCAGTACTCAACCGCAGGATCGCAGGTTCCTTGACTTTTGTTTTTTCTTTTTCTAATTCTTCCCTCTTTTCGGAAGACAATGATCCACCATTTCTGCAGAAATTTCTCTTTTTCATTTAAGCGCGTTTTGCAGCCGCGTGATGATACAAATACATATCTAATAACATTAGGTTATCCCATAAGTTTTGGCGCTAGAGCAATAAACATCGAATTTTTTAACTTACTGGTTAACTGGTGGTCATTCACTAGCACGAATCTGGACAATTTCGATGTTATGACTGGTCTGTGAAACGTTTTATGTGGAGCTTTGATATAAGAGAAGGAACTTTTTTTCCGCTTTCGAAGTAGTCAGTTCGTCGCTTGAACTTTTTAGCAAGTTTATTTGGTACTGCGAGACAAAAAAAAATTTTGGTTCCTGTGGAGCAATGTGGCGTAGTGGCCGAGTAATTGTGATGCTAGCCGCGGCGTGCATGGAGCCGAACTCCTCTCCCTAAAGTCTTCGGCACTCAACAAAAAAGCCCTTTGGAACGCCACAGCCGGGCTATCCTCGAGATTATAACGAGACATTCTCGTCCAGTATTCTACATCATTCAAGAAGAAGAGGAGAGACGAATCGAATGCTAGAAATATTGGGATCTGCATAATAAAAGTTGTGATTGCGAGTCGTGTAAATAAATAAAGTAAATAGTAGAGCGTTAAAATAAAAACTCCTCTACAGTTTCTATACAAAAAAACTTGAGAATTTTTTTTTTCCGAAAAGGCGAAAAATCTCTGAAGGGGTAAGGAAGATCGCGCGTCTCGGATGATGCGCCCTTTTGAAGCGGTAGGTGAAATCGCTGCGCACAGTGTCACTTATTCAAAAGTTTTTCTGCCTTTCCTAAAAAATTTTCAAGTCTTCTGTGTGAGCATCATAAAAAAAAGACTGTTCCATCCTCCTGTAGGTATCAAACTTTTTTTTTGCTTCACACTGCCAAGTAAACCCTCTTAAAAGTTTGAACGACTAGCTAACTGATTCGAATGCGAATATGGTCACCTTTTGCTCTAATAGCGTTCTACATAGACAGTTCAGAAGACAGCAATTTTGTAGCTTAGAATGTTAAATAAAATAACATCCTAACTGTCGAAAATTGGGCTATCGAATGACTACCAGTAATCCATGTATGTAATTAAATTCAATGTTTATTGCCCTAGTGCCTAGTGCTCTTATGAAAAGACCTGATATAATGACCGATGTGTTTAAACCGCTGGTGGAAATCGAAGCCGCACGTCACTCAGTCCGGGGGCACTTGTTAACCAATTGCTTCACCGAAACTCCTGTTTTGTTAACGTGACTGTATCCAAAGTCAATACTAGACAAAACCATTGGCAGTTGCTTGGCTAAAATATGAGTTCGATTCTAGTCTGTAGTTGGGGGATTTGAATGTCATCATTCACTTCACTGTCTATCTACAATTATTCCAGCCAGCACAATGGGCTCATTCGAATTTCCAGCAGTATGTACCGGCACAGCAGTACCGTCGTTCAGTAACGGTTAGTTGTTGTTAAACAGGACTTTTCCTTTGTTCTCCTCCTGCTCTAGTAGTTCAAGGATTTCAGTTAGTTATTTACTTTTATGAATGAATTCGGTTTTAAGTCGCTCGAAGGCTCGCTTTTCCAGGAGTGCTACAATCGACACTGCCCCAATATGCCAAATACTGCTCGTCCACCTCCAGGTCTTAAGGCGGATTCGGTTGACAATACATTTCACGGTATTTTTACTAGATTCTCTTTACTTCTTTTTAAGATCATCTTCGTATTTTCAGCGAGTTTATCGATGTTGGAGAATCCGACACAGAATTCCGCTGCTGCCTACACGGCTAATTGGGTTAGTAGTACCTCCAGTATCCCACCGGAGTTGAGGGATGAACCAGAGGTGATTGCGATTTCGTTTTCGGTTATTGATAATCTTTTCAACCTCTTCAAATAACCGGAAATGAGAGTCTACGTATGAGTTTAGCTGTTGCAACCCGCTATCTCACACATTAGGGGGTAGTGGAGAGTGGGGGAAAGGTGGGAAGGAAGCATTCTTTGAGTCTTCTAAAACATTGGACGTCTGAAACCCCTTCAAAACTCTACTTGAATGCGTCATTGGTACTTCCAGCTAACCGCCTATTGAAATCTTAGATCAATTTTCGCCATTATTTATAAATTTAACTCAGCTGCGAAGCTGGTTTGACATTATTATTCGGTTTTGAACCAGTGAGATGCTCCATATATATATTGTTCATTGCTGTTAATGGCTATACATGTAGCTATTTGCTCTAGTCTTTAACGAGTTCAAAGTAATTTTCGTTTTTTTTTGCTAATCAATTCATGGGAATAACGATGATATGTGGTGTTTTTGAAAATATTTCTGGAAATTCTTGTGTAATTATTTTTCTTGTACCGCAGATTTTCTTAGCATAACTTTGTCTGAGTACGTTCAACGCCGGCGTCTATGGTAGGGGGGAAATATTGATGAATTACGAAAAGTTTTGAGAAAACAGCCTTGTGCAGCAAAATGAACAGTTGTGACATTACAAGTGGAATTATTCCCTGATCCCTAGTTCTGTCTAAGCATTGATATCAATGTGCCTCGTAGCCATTGTAAACTTCCTGCATCTTCCAAAGCATTGGTCAGAGGTGCCTTGCGACACGCGTGGTCGACGGTTTGATCCCGTGCTCAAGACTCACCAAACTTTCCGTCTCTCCGAGTTCGACGTTGTGCCAGACTTGTCTAGGAGGATAGCAGCGCTGGCATGATGTGCTGTCGGTAGACCATCGCGAGTCTTTGTAAAGGCCATATATGCATTTGATCACCTCTAAGACTTTTGATGACGTCGAATTTATGGCTCATCCCTCAGGGATTGTTCAACGCCGAGAGCTTTATCCCCTTTTCTATTTTCAATAGTAGTTTTGTTGAACATTTCATCAGCATATGATTGTCTGATTTTATAAGATAGCCGTGGTCGTTTACTGAGAGATGAATATGATGGATAAAGCAGCGATTGTGAGGATTTGTAGTCCAGATCGTCCAACTTCCCCTTATGTGACGAACGTTGCCGTTTAGGAGAAGACTATGAACCTTTTCTGTTCACCTTTGTCGGATACATACGTTGTAAATTGATCCCGTATATCGACTGTTTTTTAACCTTTCTATAAACGTTCAGTATGATTTGTAATAATGTTTAAAGCCTTACCGAGGTAGTTACGTCAGAGCCATACGCGTTTCGCAAGCATAGCCCCTTTCATCTGTGGTGCACGCCTCACATTGAACCCTACTTTGTGACAGGGATGAGGAGACGTCAATCCATCGATTGAAAAAAGTGGTGATAACGCAGTATCACGTGATATGATCATAAATACGTCTCTCCATCCTTGCTATAAAGTAAGGTCCAGTGTGGGGCATGGGCCGCTGATGAAGAGGGTGATACCATCGAAGCGCGTACGGCTGTGAAGTAACAGCCTCGGTAAGGTTCTAGACATTCTTACAATTTGCATACGTTATGGTCCTTCATGTATTTCTTCTACTCCAAAGCAGTTGTTCTCTGCTGCGATCGTTTTTGCATCGTTTTAAAAAGATATGGAAGATTAATTAGACTGTAAACCACCAAACAATTACCATAACTTTTAATGGAAGTTCACTTCTGGAAACTGTTTAGGGCCTAAGAGCCTTCATCGTTGTTCAACTACTGAAGTAAACGTCATTCGTGGTCACCCTGGACTTACTGTGGTTTTTTTGAACTCATTTTTTCTGTTTCATAGCTGTTGTTTCTCTTGTGATCGTTTTTAATCGTGTCAGAAAGATAAAAAAGATTAGATAGAGCTCTCAGCATAGATCAATCCCTGAGATGCACCATGCATTCGTCTTCAATTATTAGCTTCGTTTGAGGTGTTTGGATGCCTGTATGGCCTTTACAATGACTCAAGGCGGCCTACCGATGTATCAAGTTGATGGCCAAGTTGATGGTTGTATCAAGTTATTCTCATGGCCAAGTGTGGCACCAGTTCAGCGACTCCGTAGGGATAGAAGACTCGGTGAGCCATGAGCGCGAGAATCTTGTGTGCGACGTAGAGCACCTCTAAAATTGCGCCACATGCGCACATGCCAGAAATGATATAGCCGGTTTATTCGGCTGTAAATCACGAAGCACTTGCTGTAATATTTTGGTTTGAGTTCAGCTTGAGAACTGTTTAAACCTTCACTGTGGTTCAACTAGTGAAGTGAACATCGTTAGTGGCTACTCAGGACTTTTTTTCTCATCGTTTGTCGTAGTCATCTCCATGATAAGGTTTTTCTTCGTAATAGTTCAACTCGTTTCACATCGACCTGAAGAGTTCTTACCACTTTTGTATTAGAATTAAGTGGCGAATACCTGGAATGGATAAATACTTATTGGTCAACGTTAAGTTCTTCTGCGATCTCCTAACTAGTCTTCAAAGATGCAGTTACGACTATCACTTGAATAGTTCTTCACAACTACTACTAGACCCTCAGGATTTTTTTCATCGTGAAAATCTTCCCCCAAGATGACACATTGAGCTGTCTTCGAACTGTCTATTCTGAAACGCTCACTAATTCATACTTTGAAGTAATTTTGAGCTGTTTCCATAGAACTATATCTAAGCCCATTCATGAAAGAAAAATCATTTTTTTGTGTCGAGAAATACACTTTTACTAGGATTGTAAAGTTGTTACTTGAGTTTTGGGGAAAGTGTTGCTTGGCGAGTGAAAAGTAACAAACAGAGCTTGAAACGATTTGGGGCATAAAACAATGAATGTTCATTGAAAGTATATCTATTTATTATAGGACGACAAAAGTAGCCGTTACCTTTTCATCAACTTGAGCTAAGGGGACGTTCGATCTTTTCTTCTTCTCCCCATTTGTCTACAAATATCTTCATGAAATTTCCAGTTTACCGCTGTGACAATAGGATTATAATGTTGAAGTTACATATCCAAGGATGCTGAGTGGTATGCAAAACGTCCGACCTCAGGCTGGAATTGAACCTGTGTTCCATCTATATGGGTGGCGCGTGCTACCTTTCACCATATCCACCAGGGCTATTCAACTACCGCGTGGAGTCGAATATTTTCCATACCACTCAATATCCGCGGATATTTATTTCGAATAATTTGTTCGCTTGATATTTCATTTTTACCAACCTTTGCTCTATTTTTCTTCTCAAATCCTTGCTTCAGCATTTTTGACGGAGTGCATTCCCATGAAACACACCCTTGTTTCTTTCGCTTTTTCACTGGATACAAATTTTCCTCAAAAGTCTTGGTAGTTTTTTATAGCTTAAGATCATATCTCGGCAGGGACTCATATAGATTTCTTTCAGAATTTTAGTTGTCATTCTACAACTTCAATCTTGATGATTCTGAAACAATATTGAATTTCCAAAGATCACTAAGTAGCGTTGTAAGAGCGAAAGAAGATCACGTTCCATTCTCGGAGTTTTTTTTGCGATATTTACATCAAAATTATATGAGCCTGTAGAAAAAAATCACGGAGTATTGCAGTAACACGAAAAAAAAATATGAGATTTGTGAGAAAGAAAGAAAAACCGTACTCGTTGGCGAAAATTACACGCCGCTTGCCAATCGTGCTGCGCTACTAGTCAACTATCGTCCCCAGAGGGTTAAGAAAAGAAACCATCGTTCTTGTGTTCTCGTTACGGTTCGCGACGTAAGAACACGCTTAGTTAACAAAAAGTGATAAAAGATATTTAAACGATGAGCGCATATAATGAAATTGATTTTAATTCCTCTGGTCAGTGAATTTTTTTGACTGCCTTCACGCGAATCGTTGTCCGCACGCTCATTTGGACTGTGTGGTTGTCATTTATTTAAATCAGCATAGTTCTTTGACACGAAGTGCTCTAAAAGTGCCGAACCCAACCAGATATAGTCGGACCAGTATTTCTCATAGTAGGACAATCCGTCACAATGATTTAGTGAATTTGAAGTCTGAGCGTCAATAACAGGGATCCGTATGGAAAAGAGGTAGAGCAGTGGCATTGGTAGCGCCCTCAGTATAGGTGGAGCGCGGTTTCAACTCCCGCATAATGTTGATCGATCTGCATACCACTTATCAATTTTAGGTATATATTGAGAACATCATACCACTGCTAAAAACATTGAAAATGATGAATTAAGTGATCATAAAGTAAGTAGACTTGAAGAACACTATCACAATATTGATATATTACGAGTATCCCGTGTATCGTCAATCTTTAGGTCGTTTTTCAAAAGTCCACTTAGGCTATGTGGACGTTTCAGAATGAGGGACAATTACAAATGCGAATGATGAAATTTAAAGATTAGCATCTTAGGTATTAGGCCGTGTTGTATGCCAGAGTTGAAGGGTTGCAAAGTTTTTACGGTTGAAGCACTGATTAGAAAGGACTGCTTGAGAGACATTCGGATAACTAAGGAGCGTTTTATTGCGAATCATTGGATAGCTTGTAGTATTATGGCCTTTGATCGTAAGTAAGGAGGCTTTAGGACCGTTACTTTCAATTAAAAATCTACAACTCGTCAGATTTGCTATTGGTCATGGTAGACGTTGTGATTCCACGTTTGCAAATATATGGTCACTGCAGTAGCTAAGCAAGCTAAAGGTTTGAAGACAACTATTCTTTGCATATCTTTCAATTCAATTATTTCTGAGACCTGGCTCAAGATTCAGCTGAGATGAAAGCCGGAACGTTCGTCTAGTACTGCAAGTGCTATACTAGGCTCAAAATCCTGTTGAAGGCTTAAAATATGCTATCTGATTGATAATATGGAATGGTTAGCGAAGTCTCGAAAAACAGTCGATTAGAAAGTTATTGCTGTATTTGTTTTATCAGTCACCGAGCAATCTACTGTCACTGCAGTGTCAGGTGATCTATTCACGTGGCCTTCACTGTGGCATATTCGACGCCAATACTCTTACTTGTACGGGCTCGGTTGAACCGAAAGGCATGTCATACTGATCAAGCTTTACATGAAAGTTGAAATGTGCTTCTAGCACCCGACGTGTCATGCCAGACCTTTGTAAAGCTTAAAATATGCTATCACATCGCTTTGAATATTACATCCATATAAAACATCAAGAAGGTGTCACTGAAACCCAGGGATCCTATCCCACATTCCAATGAGCGTCTTATTATAAGAAGTGCGCCATGTTCGAATGTATCACCGAGATGTGCTCTCTTGTTATTATGTTCATTATTAAGTCTTTAGTGAAAAAGAGGTTCAACTCTCACCTGGAGTCGCATATTCGCGTACCACTCATTTTTCTTAGCTTTATATATTTGGTTTGCCTCTTTGTTTCAGAATCAATTTTGATTTTAATTGGAATTATCGCGTTTGGATATATGGATATACTTCTCCATTACAGCGGGATGACCTAGCAGCTGGTGCATCTGCAGTGTTCACACCTCCTGCCAGTACGTTTGCTGAACAGTTCAGCAATCTATCAGTCAATGACAGGGTATTTTTTACTGCTTTACAAAAGCGTTAAGCTTTCATCATAGTAAATTCACATTAGAATGATGAGATTTTCGTTTGTGCAGTGGGAGAACACTGGTACTCTTTCAATGCAACAGTGGCCTGGTCTCGAACAAGGTAGAAACGACGGTGCTCCTGGTAGCCATGGCGATCGTCGTCGTACAGAAGGTCGTGAGCGTTATGCACGTCTCTCTCCAAAAGAACTCACATGGGAAGAACGAATAAGGAAAGGAGCAGTTCAGAAGGAACGTATTGAACAGCGCGGGTGAGTTTTCGGGAATTTTAAGAAGCGTTTTCTTCCGAATACAAGTTGTTATTTCAGTCTAGAAAGGCATGAAAGAACAGAGAGAGATTCTCGAGAAAGCAACTCAGGAGGCGGCCGCCACAAAGGCCAACGTGGTGGTGCTCGTTCTGGTATTGCTGCGAAGACTGAACGTGCTCAAAGAGAACACTTATCTTCTTCTGTCTCAGGGGTATAGGGTTATAAAAGATCTTAGTGATTTCATCTTTTCTTCCGTTAGAATGATTCACTAAAGTCTATTGTAGGAAAGAGATGTGGCTCCGTGTCGAAATCAGATGATGATGAGAGGTTCTAGAACGCATGGAAGTCGTCAAGGTGACAAGAAATGTCATATTGAAAGAACACCATTGCTACAGTTACGTCCGCCACCGTATTATCGTCAGGGTTGGATTTTTACATTATTACTATTCTGCTACTGTTCCATTTCCTTTCTCTTGTGATCTTCAAACGGCCATTTTTGAAGGCATTCCGCCGCTGATGGCTCAAAATGTGTATTATCATAGTGCACCAAATCTTGTTCCCTGTATGGCGCCACAAGATCAGCGTTTTCGAAACACGTGGCTCGATGCAAACCTCGTATTGAATTACAGCTCCGTTCCAATGGTATCTCACTTTTTCCACATTGTTGCTGATATTAAGATAAGTACAATGTTTAGGTTGACTATGCTGTACTCGCTCCTTGTTGCGGTCTTCGTCTTCGGCCTCCTTCACGTGGACGTAGTGGATATCGTATTCCTACTAAGCATTCCCAGAATGCTAAGGAAACGTCAAAGACGAGATCTGAAGACCAAGATTCACCAGGAGCTGATCAGGGTGGTGAGGACGTACGGGCCGGTGGTTTGAAACGAGACGAATCCTTGAAAGTTGACACAGAGGAGGGTTCGGAATATGAAACGGAAGAACAGAAACAGAAAGTTCACAATGATAGTATGTATCGGCCGTTCGAAAAAAAAGCGATCTGACAATGAAGAAGCTGAGAAGGACATAAAGTCTATTACAAATGAAAATGAATTGAGTAGCAATAACCACACTGTCAGCAATCCGTCGACCGCGACGAAAGCCGAAATATACACCGATACTTCGATTTCTTCTAGGTAGGATATACACTCCTTGCGGTGTTGTTCTATGTGAATATCATGGCATTTTTCGTATTAAACTGCGAGATTTCAATTGAATAAGCCTCATTCGAAAATCTTATGATTTCTATACGAACATTTGCCAACGTTAGATGAGAGCTCCGATCCTGCCATTTTTTTTCTTTTTTCTATTGTTTTCACTTTTTTTTTTCTTCGAACTTTTATTCATTGAATTGTTGCGACGCATCTTCGTCAACGAAAAACAGTATAGCGTCAGATATTTGGGCTCTGTATGTCAGATATTTTCTTGTGGAGTTCTATCTATTTCCATCATTTTACATTGATGTATGATGGTTCGATATGGCTCAAACTTCTCTCCATTCATGATGATGACATTAAATCATGTCTATTTGATGGCTGTAAACTGCTCTGATCTTTTTTCTTTTATTAGTTGGTGTGAAATTAATTGCAATTTTTCCAAGAGATTGTCAGTCTAAAACCACAGTTACTTTTGCACCCAACTAATATTTTGATAATGGTCGCGTTTCCCTTCAAGGTGTTCATCACTTGCCGTAATTTATTCATATAATATTACTCTGTAGTATTGAATATGAGAATTTTACGGCATTGCGACACTTGTTTAACGTCTCCTCCGTGAAGGAGAGGATTTTACTTCATTTTTCATCGTTTTTTCTCTTTTTTTCACACAGGATCTGCACCAGGACATTGGTGTGATGTGAGTCATCCCATCATCTTTCCTTGTCATTTTGGTTAAGATCCTGTTTATTAATTTTTTTTCAATTCATTTGGTTTCCTATGCATTTCTGTTCTTTTGTTCCTTGAAACTGATTTTTATCGTCTTTGGTGTCTTCTTATTCACTGTGTGAATAAGTTTTCTTACCCTGTGAATAGAATCGGTTTCATGATGAGGATCATGATGCGAAAGGAAATGATTTCAATTGTTTCCTTTCATTCAGCTTTGTATTCTTATTTTTTGTTCTGTCATGTCAATTCTTGTCAGAAGCGTTCGTTCTTTTGTTTGTTCGTTTGTTCGTTTCGTTGTTCATTCATTAGATCGATTACCAGTTGAGGTTGTGCTGTTGTGGGATTAAAAGATTGGTGTCGATTAAGGTTATTAAATTTTACGTTATTTGGTTCAGAATGTTGAGTTGTTGGTGCAAACGATTTGATGTTTTTACTTGTTTCTGAAATCAAGAATCTATCCAGTACAGATCATACAGATGCCGGTCATTGTCACCGGAGCTCCACAAAAACGTCCACATTGGTCAAACGCCTATCCCAAAGAACAGATACCGTCTGGCAACGAAAAGTTCCTCTGCGGACAGTTGTTGGCGCATACTTCTAATGTTCTCAGGTATGAAGTTGATCTTCGACGACCTAGAGATTCTTCTCTGTTTACTTTTCTAGTCGCTGATACTACTGGAAATTTACGTATAACCTTACAATTATGCTTGATTTTGAGCCTCTTTCTGAAAATGAATTCAAGTCATTGTAGTGGACATGGTACGTACCTCTCGGAAAACGGGCTGTTAGCCAGCGTTTGTGGCAATAAAGTGCAGTACAGCTGTTTGATTCAAATAGAACCGCTTCGACAGAAGTATGTTTGAACATTTTCAACATATTGGGCCGTACCACTTCTTTTGCATTTAGCACTTTAATTCATTTGTTATATGGATAAAGGGCTTGAATAATCATCGATTTAACCATTATCGTGATCGTCGTGGCCGAGTGGTTGTAATGCTCGTCGCGGCACGCGCGGGCTAAACCCCGTCCCTTAACACTTTCCGCAGTCAACAACGAGTGCCCTATGAAATGCCACAAGGAGGCTATACTCAAGAAGGCTGGGAGACGTAAAGCGCTCAGCCAGTAATGTACGATGTTCATGAAGAAGAAGAAAAAACGAGTTGAATGTTAGAAGTACTCAATTCGCACGGTGAAAAAAAAGAGCACTGTGAAGATGGATCAATAGTGTCAAAAATAATCATCATGATCACTGATATGCAACCATTTGCTGGGCAGATTGGATGCTTTTTTTCACAGATGAATGAGGCTGGCGATCAAGAAATTCGGTGAGATCACTTATGAGCTGGTTATAGTCTTGAATTTTCCCTCCCGCAAACTCAGGACGCGGAAGAGTTCGTATACCGATGAAGCATTATCAGAGTTGCGTGGAGGATGTGGTACCGTGGTCCAGCGCCATTTCTCTTAAATGTGTCGTATCGACTTCAAATGTGGGGTGGTCTGTCAGTGCACGAGGTGTCCGTGGCGACATCACCTCGCGGTAGACCATTTTATTCATATGGCAGTCGATGGTACTGTGCTTGTATACAAGTATCTGCCCATGCTAGTGGAACATTTCCAACATAAATCAGCTATTTAACAAAAACGCAAGTTGAAAGAGGATAAAAAACTGAATAAGATAGATCAGTAGTGCGAAAAATAAAATTGTGGGCCAGTCTAATAGATTATCCCCTTCCGGGATGGCAGCCGTTCGTTTTACAGATACTATCCTAAAGTTGGAGATGTCGTTGTTGGGCGAATTGTGCGTATTCGTAAGGCACGATGGAAGGTAATCGCTTAATGTCAATTGCCGTATGTTTTTTATCATCTAAGCGGAATGTTTTCAGGTGGATATTAATCACAGTATAGGTGCGATACTATTTTTAAGCAATGTCAATCTTCCTGGCGGTGAACTTAGGCGTAAAAACGTGGAGGTCAGTGTTCGACTGGAAGTCAAAATCTTATAGAATTCATCATCGATGTCTTCTAGGACGAAATCTTCATGATTGAGCATCTAACAAAAGGCGATTTGGTTAGTGCAGAAGTTCAGCAAATAAGAGGGAAAGGACACGCACTTTTGCACACCAGAAATCTTCGATATGGAAAACTCGGGCAAGGAATCATAGTAAAGGTGAACGAACTTGAGTTGTGTATCTCCCAGTCGTCTTTTTTTTTTTCCTTTCTTTGGATATACTCTATAGTTTCAGGTTTGGTCCAGTTTGGTGAAACAGCAGAAACAATATATGCATGAATTTTTCGGTTTTGGAGTCATTTTTGGTTGTAATGGCATAATTTGGATTTCCTCAATTTTGTTCGACGAAACTAATGGTGGCTACACCGAAGACCTTTCTTGTGTGGGTTCAATCGGTTATGATTCGTTTTTCAAGTGTACCATACTATTCAATATTTGGTATACTTAGCGTGATAATATCTCAAGGATTTGGAAAGCATTGTACAGGTAGTTCCACGCGAAAGACGGCTTGAAATGATCAGGTTGGCCGCCTGTGTTCGGATGCTAGCGGCGAATCTAATATGTATCTACGATATAACAGTACAATCTGCATACCTCGCTTCACTTGATTATAAGGTTCATATCATGCTTGTCTTATTTTCATTGGAGCCATGCTTGATTACTCAACGTTCTCGATATAATAGAAGATCGGTCACAGTTCAGATAAAGGATCTGGCGCATCCGCAGGTCGTCGCCTCGCTAATTCCACCAATAATTGAAATGACAATAGCTGAAGAGAAACGGCGAATGGATGCCAGAGATCGTGAAGAGCGGTCATTATTGAGGCGTTATTCGAAGTAAACGTTTCAATTTGTTTGCTAGTTTTCCTCCTGTTGTTTTTTGTGATTGTTGCTGCCAATGAAGTTTTGAACTTCACTTGTGACTGACGTGTTCGTCACGAGGGTTATAAACCTGAAGCTATCTGCTCAGTGTGAGATTATATGCCTATATACGTTGTTTTATTATTCATGAGAACAGGTGTTCACCACATTCATCCCGTCCTCAATATGACTATTGTGAAGGAACGACCTCCAACAATTATTGCACAATCACGAGAGGAGCTATGTAGTAATATCAAAAGTTATCTTGTTGAAACACTTGCACACCTAATAAAATACAACGGGCTTATATCCATTGGTGTATCTGGTATGTCTGAAGTTTCTCTTCATTGTCGAGAAATGATACAATTTTGGATTTTCAGGTGGTTCCATGCCCAAACTATTCTGTGATGTTCTCAAATCTATCGATAATTTAGAATGGAAACGTATTAGGATATTTATGGTTAGTTCCATGAGTGCTGTTTTCGTTTAGATTTCTGCTAGGATCGTTCAATAAAAGAGTTCAAGACATGTTTCGTCAAAAAGTGATTTTTATAGTGTTGCAATCTTTGTAAATGTTTATATGCATTTTTTAAATCTTAAGTAGTCTTACATCACATATGTGCTTTTTGAGAACACTTTTTGTGTTCACCTCTTTCATCATGTCCAGAACTCATGAGGATCTTTGCGGTGCCCGAGGTGTTCACCTGGGAGTTGAGGATTTTCTCGTCATGAAAGTCGTTGAATTGTAATCAAGTCTGTTGCACGTCTATCGTGGGATAACCTAAGTGATTTTGCCCAGATCTTTATCTTCAAGGCAGTTGCCAGCCTTTACTATAAAGAGAATGACTTGATACCTAACAAGATTGGTAGCTACACACCGATCGACCTTGTAAGGATGGTGATGAGCAAACCCAATCTGGTTTGAGCTTGAACCTGCGCTCTTGCTCTATTGATACCTTAGGCCTGTTGAACGGAACTACTAGCAACGTATTTCCATGTAACTGAGATTTGGTAAATACTACTAATGCAACTACATGTTGTTTCGAGACGCTGACAACAGTGTAGCGAACAGAGTGTACTTTTTACTAATTTGATGAAGGTGATGTGAATGCCTTTAGGTTTCTCTTGCTTTCAAGCTAAAATTGTAGGCTTTAAATTCATGATTAAGAAAACCTTATTGCCTACATCCGAGTGGTTGGGTTAATATCTGGGACTAGGGTCAGAGATTCCATTTACCTGATCTCTTCATGGTGTTCTTTTGTGACGATATTATGCCGTTCTCATGAGTTCGGTCATAATATTTTTTGCCTTTCTGAATGCTGAGGAGATCTTTTTTATTTGCATTTCATCTACCAAATTAATAGAACTTACGATGAAATTGTAATCCAGATTTTAACGAGATGAGTAGCATACGTGTAAAAGGTTCATAGTCTGACCATGTTGATAGGTTGTAGAAGAAGTTCTGTCGTATTTCCAAATTACTTAGAAAGAAATTTATTTGTACATCAGTTAAGCTCAAGCGAAAGGCAGATTAATAGTGTGTGTGTGAGAATGTCTTGAACCAACGCTGAAGTGTACGAACATCGCAAATTTCGTCACCATACGCTTTGTAGATTTGTCGATGAGCCCAGAAGTGTTGACGCCTAATGTCTAGTGAAATTGAAGTAATAGACAAATGTTTTCCTTGTACAGTTCCATTCTAAAGGCTGTGTAGACAATCGGTATATCGTTCAGTGTACAAGAAAACGAGCTTTGTGATGAGCTCAAATTTGCACAAAACACTTGTGTAAAAATCATTTTCGCAGGCAATACAACAAAACTTTTTCTACAATCTGTTATCTCTTCACTCCGTTTATTTCTTGAGGTATTCCTATAGACTTCTTTAGAATAACTCTTTGACTTCGCTTCAGAAATTATTAGGTTCCGTTTTGCAAGGGTACTTATGAGTATTGGATTTTTGTTTGTGGTCATTGTGAAAGCCGATTATGATCAGGTTGATGATAATGATGCCTGACATCTATCCTCAGTGACGCCATTGTCCAGCAAATGTCGGTCAGAGGTTTAATGTGTTTGATTCTTTTGATTTTCCATTCTATCCAGCTATGTAAAACCGGACCATTAGAAGGTGTTCGTTCTGTTCAACATAAATCAGGTATCAACTGTAAATTCGCCTCATAGGGTTTCGTTTTCTTAAGGTTCAGTTGAAACTGAACTTCCCGTGCCCATAGCTGAGATTGCCCAACGTTCACTTGACTAATATTTGATGTCGTAGAATGTTTCCACCGATAAAAGGAAGATAGCATAGTCTTTTATGGATGGCAACTTCTATGTGATTGTGTTCCACTTTTCGCTTGCAATGTCTAGAATGGTCTTACGGTACGTCGTCACATTGCTGTGTACCTCTCGTGCGAATGTAGTCATATGTCGATTATATTCTCAATATTGTCACTAGTGATGATGTTTAGGAGAGAATCTTTAAAATTTCACGTAATCATGGATGATTTTCGTCGTCTTGACATTCCATGGTAACCTTTCACCAACTCGCAACTGTGATGTCTCGTGTACGATGAACTTTTCTTCATAAGTCTCGTAAACGGTCTCTGATGAGCGATATTTCTTCGTTCCTTTCAAACCGACGGAATCGTACTCAGTATCTAGGTTGTTTCATCACATCCTCGCAGAAGTATCAACTAGAGTTCTGTAATTTTTGAGAACTCAGAAAAGTTTGAGGATTTGTGCAGCATTGCTTCTTGGTTTGATTTCGATTTACTTTCCTTGTCACTTTAAAGCAAAAATTTGACCAAAACGGCTTTCTGGATAAAATTTTCATGTATTGAAGTACACATGTACTGGTACTCGTAAATTATTATGTCTTTATGAAACGTATTACTTCTTGATCTAACGGATCGAAGACGAGACGCTTCATATATAAATCTATGATCGGTATTTGATGCCCATTCACCGCTTGAGAACGCTTCTAGTGAGCTTTCAACCTACCATTTTGATCGTTAGCTTATAAGAAGTTCGTGGTCATAATATTCTTCATGTGAAATCACGAATCTATTGGAAACCGCAATACTACCACTGAGAAACCATTTCACCACGAAGAGGAATGCTAGCGTGAATTTTCAGTCTTTCAACTGAAGCGCTGTTTTAATTGATTTCCATTGCAATTATCTTTTCAAATATGTTAATTTTATATTTACAAAGACTCAAGTTAGCTTCAGCATCAAATCATTCGCGAACCAACCTCTTGGTGAAGGTGGTTTTTTTTTTATGACTTAGATAATCTAACAATCATTAGTGTTTCAGTGGTTAAAACATTCTATAAATAGGGATGCTTTATAGGTTATAAGGAAGATTTTACTGAGTCGCATCAGTCGTATATTCAATTTTTCCACACCATTTCTTTCCAAATCAACGTGTCGTTAGATTTGGGGCTTTCAAAAATCTCAAGAACGACTTTTAAATTCTCCGATGTATTTTCGAATGTAAGTGTTGTGTAGGAGAAATACTTTAGTATGAGAATGAACGGAATCCCGCTTATTTATTTATTTTTTCGTTGTTCAGAATTTAAACGTTTACTGGAAAGGTATAGGATGTAATCCATGGTTTTCAACAGAATCTTATCAGGGTGAAAAACATATGCTGCATTGTTTAAGGGATGATTGCTATGTTGTAACAGATTTGTTATGATTACCGGTAGTCAGAGTGAACTGTGATATGTTGATCTAATGTTGAAAGTGGCTAAAGGATGGGGAAGTTTTTTTGATGACTCCTACATCGTTGTGTTAGTGGTAACTGATGCTACTTTTAAAGGTGGATGAGCGGATCGTTCCAATCACCGATCGAGATAGTAATTATGGTCAGTATCTGGCAAATTTACCACCTGAATGTCATCAATACATTATTCCTATCGAAATATATGATTCCGGTTAGTCGTTTCATATTTAAATGTCTTCGTTTATTTTGTTTTAAGCAAATTCATTGTGTTTTTTAGCACCCAAAACTGCTTTACAATATGAAACAACTCTGCGCACAACGCTTTGTCCCGAACAAATAGGACGTTTACCAAGATTCGATATGCTGTTTCTTGGCATGGGAGCTGATGGTCATACATGCAGCCTCTTTCCAGGTCATAGGCTGCTTCAGAAGGTAGCTGTCTTCTTTGAAGTATTCCTCTGCTTAACAAGGCGAACACTCAAACCAGGGCTGTCATTGTATCACTGTTACTAAGTGGCTGTTCAGTGACTCGCCTCTTTCCACACAATAGAACTATTCGTTCTACTTAATTCCACTAGGTTTACGTAACTTGTTTATTGAAAAATCTGTTGCAGAACGATCTATTAACATGGGTAGTGGCGATTACTGATTCACCAAAGCCTCCTTCGCAACGAGTTACTCTCACTCTTCCTGTATTAAATGCTGCAAAAAATGTTGCATTTATTGTCACCGGTGAAGACAAAGCTGCAGTGGTCAAGGTAAGATTCAAAATTCTAACCTTAGTAATTGCGAATCCTAAAGTCCAAGTCCTAATGACAAATACCTCCCTTCGATATGTCTCATTTTCAGAGCGTTCTTGATTCGGAGAATCAACATCTTCCTGCTTCATTTGTGCGACCATTTAGCAAAAAACTTCGCTTTTTCCTCGATAAGGACGCAGCAAGCAAGTTATAGGTTGTTTACCTCTTTTTTTGCTTCTCATATTGTTCTAATTCTGAAGTGTACTGTGTTCCAAGTGAATATTGTTGTCTATCTATAATCACGTTTCTTGGAATGTTCGCTGTAATCTTTCCATTCGTAGTGTGCAATTTTTTGAACTAAAATAGGCTTCTATTCTAATTTTTCTAATCTGTATCATGCAATATCAGTTATTAGCTATTTGAGTCTTATTGCCGAAGTGTTATTGTAGCACTACATTTGGTGATGTCATATGAAGAAGTTGTAGGAGTTTTTAATGCTTACAGAATTCATGAGCATGCCACGAACAATATCATGCGCGTATGAGATGGGGTATTGCTGATCTGCCATTTCTTTTCTGCGGAATTTTCATACCGTTTATTTCTATGGGCTAAATTCAATAGTGGTTTGAAATCCTTCTGTCAGTTATATCCCATTCACCATATAGAATTTATCAATCTCTTAGTACGTTTTATTGTTTACGTCTGAGTCATAGAAGTATTATTTTAGTTTTAGTCCCTTGTCCACATGTATGGTTACCCCAAAGTAGTGACCAAAAGTTTCACTATGCTTCACTACACAAGATTTCATGCTTGATCACGCAAAATAGTGTCTTTGTGCAAGCATTTATAATAAAACATCTTTTTGATGGTAGTCTTCAATTCATTTCATTGACATTTATGTACAAATGTGATTATAAACAGTTCTCAAAGGGAATCTTGTTACAAACAATCCACATTTTTTTTTAAAAATCGCCATTCTGGGCAGTTATTAGGGATTTCTAAGCGTTGTTGTTGTGAAATGCGAAGGATTACTACAAGAATTACACAAAGTTTACTCTAATCAGTCTAGATATTTCATCGGTAACCCGCAAAGAGTAGTTAATACGTCTGACAACTCCTATGTCTGTCGCTATTCTTTCTAATTTTTTCGTACATATATACCATCTATTCTGAAAAAGGCTTGTAGCTAATTTCCGTCCGTTGTCCTACCTCACACTTTGTGGTACTTTTCTCAGTTAACGAAAACGAAGCAGTAATTTAGCTCTAGTCAAACGTCCTTGATATCTATGTTCATTTCCATTATATAGTTCTCGTCCTATGATCTGTTTGATCGATTATGGCGCGGTGCTCTAAGAATCCAGTACTAGAACCGTGTTCTTCTAGTCCAAAGAATCCGCGTTTTCCTACTGGTGTCCACTCTTCTATATTTATTGGGTCTCCAATTCAATCAAAGTGTTAGTGGCTAACAATCGGCGATATCGAATTTGAAATTGACGTTGTATACCTGTTTGGTTTCGAGGCATTAGAATAAGTGGCAACAAAAGACTCTTACATGGGTTATTTGATAAGCAGCAGTTGGAAATACCCCGCTCATCAGGCCTAAGTTGGAGGGTGGGAGTGAATTCTTCGTGGATGCTACCTATCGTTGTAAATATGCAGTTATGGTTTGACTTTTATGTATTGCCTGTACTTTTTCATGACAAGATGCAATGTGAAGTACAACCACGAAGATAATGAGTTACGAGCAAAACCTGGAACCTCATGTGAACTTCGATCCCACGATTAAACCTTCCGCTAATTCTCGTCCTTTCCTCCACACCACCGCGGCAATTGCCTTGCCTTTTCTCACCAAATCACATTCAGCATTGCTCTAAGGCTGTGGGATGATAACTATTTTCACCAAGAGATTCCACCATATTCCTATTTGTACAAAAGTACAGTGAGAATTAAGGAAGGAGACAAAACACCAATAGGTTTAATTATCAATTTAATTCGACAAAAATGCTGTAAAATTCGGTACATGATACATTCGCCAGACATTTACTGAACTGCATAACAAGATTCAAGCATAGTTCTGGAAAAAGCAGTTTTTTAATTGCAAGCAAAGTTACGGAATAGCTGTGCTCTGGCATCCATGTATATCAGTTCTCTCTTTTGAACCACCGGCGACAAGTTATCCCGTTATTCTCCATAGTCTGCAATTGATAAATCGTTTATTCGTAAGTAGCACTGACAGTTTTCTTTCATAAGAGTTCAGGGTAATATATGAAATACTGAATCATTTCTAATCTACTCCAATAATTCACATTGTGAAGAAACAGCGATGTTGACCTAAGGACAATCGATTTGAAAAGTGATCACTCACCAGAAGAAGCTTGTCATCGCTGTCAATATTGTAGCGATATGTCTCTCCCTTATCGTTGGGATCTTCTAGCCTTACATGATTTTCCGTTAGTGTATCATTCGCGAAATTAAACGTTATCTAGAGAAATTCTAAGTCAGAATTGTAACACATTTTAAGTTCGAACATGTGGGAATAACACGACACTTAGAACTCTTAGAAAAATACAAGTGATCAAAGGAGACTCACATTGTGTCGTGTGCCATCCATTCCCTCTGCCTCAAAAGTTTCACCAAGTTTCCAGCCATGATAGAATGTATTCTTCTTCGAACTCAGGTTTTCCAAATTGTACCTAGGAGAAATGATTTCACAATGTAAGTACTAAACGACAAACGACAATTGATGGTTTAAAAACCGCAAAAGTAAAACGACTATGAAAGAAAATTTACCCCGAGACGTCATTTTTGGCAATAACTTTGGTGATGCTCGCAAACTGTATCATTTTTCTCAAGAACCAGTTAACTCCTGTCAACAGAATAACATGAAAACATAAAAACAGAAAGAAAAAAATGGAAAAATTAGAGAACACACCTTTTGCAGCCAAAAATTCGTCGAAGTTCTCACTTTTCTCCAAGAGAAATCGGCCGAAGAATTTATCAGGGATCACGTTGTCGCTAGCACCCATTTGCAACGAAACTACTAGTAAGAACGCATAAATGATAGAACATCTCATCATCAACGAAGTGATAAGTTGCGTAGCAAATTTCGCTTCACCCCACTCTTTGCTAATTAATCAAGTGCCAAGTGATCGATGAGCGCTCAGCAAGTATGTTAATCAAAAATGAATTCGGAAATTGCAGAAGTGACCTTAACACGAGTGCAACCAAAGTTTGTTACTCTTTGGCAAACTTCAAGTCGTTGAACGCTATTGCATAATGACGTTAACACAACACGTATATCTCTATAAGCGTCTACGTAAGCTACAAACGCCTCAAAATCTCTAGGATAGCCATTCAATACACGATTTGCGCTTAACTCTTACTCGTTTGTACTTGTTGGTTTTCCAAGCACACACGTAGCCCATCCAAGCCTAGCGATTGATCGAGTGACCCGTGATGCAGGCAATTCCCGTACCACAGCAGTGAATGACATTGACGAGCTTCTGCCACATGCCAGTGTTTCTCTGACACAAAATTCCACTATTTTTTATTAACAACGTTGTAATGTGGTTGCCACCATTCTCTATATTTTTAGACGTTAAAAACAGAAAGCGCCATCAATTTGTCGCTCCAGTAAAAAAAATTGCTCTAGTTACTTATTTTGACATCCAGACGTCCTGTCTCCTCATATAGCATAAGATCCAACATTCTTCCACTCGTACTGTGGCGTAACGACACCACTAAAAAATGACGAATTCAGGTGTGGACTCAGGTGAAACTTCAGCATCCATTTTTTATCCACTGGCTTTATTAATCCTTTTCGAGGCATAATAATGCATGTTAACGGTGTATGTACGTTTCCATGGCTTCGTCCGTCTCATCAGTACCACTCGCCCTTTATTGTGTGTAGCATAGGAGGAATATGCCACAGTCCACGTCAAGTGAAATATCACATGTTGGACCGCTCTTTTTCTTCCTTTAGCAGTCTTTGATTTGTGTCCTCAATGATAATAATGAATGCGAGCAAGCGTGAATATCTCTAGATATTGAGATAGCCATTCTAAGATGTCCTCAAGTTGTTATCACAGGTAGTTGTTTACCTTTCTGGGGTATGAAAGGAGTGTGCCGTCTTAGACTCTTCCAGGACTCCAGAGATTCCTCCGTGTGACGACAGCGAATCAGAGGTTAGTCGAGCAGCCCGTCGAGGACGATGTAACAATCAAATCCATTACTTCCAGTACAATCCATCACGCACTGATTAGAAATAGCGCGGTTTTATGAGCATTTTGTGGATGTTCACGTGCACGAAAGGCCAGAGGTTAGTGTGTAAAAATGTCAGTCTGCAGAGGATGATAGAAAAGCTGTGAAATGAATCAAACATAATGGAAGCTGAGCATACGTTCTAACGAGTTTCTTGCCATTAAGAACATATTGAGGGCCGGATTTTTAAACTAATACATAGGGCAAACATCGTACTTTTTTCATCAACTGTTAACTTACACTGAAATCTACGAATGCTTAAGGGGTTCTCCTAAAGATAGATGAGGCATTTGACCAGAGTTCAAAGAGTAATAATAAGAAGTGAGATCAGTAAGAAACGGTAGGCCTACAGCATAAATGGTGCCACCAACAGAGGTTGAATTGACCCGTATGCCGTTCGCCGCCACACTTGTACGTGTCCTCGCAGCCGATCGATCGCTATGTTTTCTGAGCGACCACCGGCGCCACCACTGTTCGCTTGCATTTCGTGGTGGGTGGGCACTTAACATGGCACATCGTTCGGAATCCACGTTCACGTCACCGTCCAAAACGATCACTGTCTGATGTGAGAGATTAAAAAGTAAACCAGTAAACACCATATCTCCTGACGACACAGTCTTCTTCACGGCAACACAAATGTCCTGTCAAAGAAACGTTCGTTTGCTCCAAGTTTCTCCTTTGTCGATGAAAATTGCGTTCTTTCATCAGCGTCGAAGAAAAAGTAATAACTGGTGAGGCGTGTGGCTCTGATGAGGTGGCGAAACCGCCAAAACGCGCGTGAGCCACTGACTTATCAAACCTCGAAAAGCTGAAAACAGTCTCTCTGAATACAAAATCAATGACATTGTGTGATGTGCAAAACTTTGAACGTCGGACGCAATTCGAATCCGCACTTCACACTTTCGAGAGGCGTATGCTAATTCGGGTTTGAGAAACGTCCGACGTCCGAAGTTTTACGCTCCACTCAGCGCTATTGGATATAAAATTGTAACATCATATCACCTCTACAAGCGGTTAAGTGAAGAGAATTCTACTGTCTCTTAGAATATATCGGAAGATGCTAAATAATTTTTTTGAGCCACGCATGTGGGTTTCGACCTTGACAGTTTCATCAGTTGAAAGGTAACCTTTCGCCTCATGCCAATCCTCTTAGAGCACCCAGTCACTTATACTAAGAGTAGGCGACGACAAACATTTTACACTGTATATCAAGTGAAATTACCACTGAATAGGCAGTGTTGAACACTCGATTGCTTCTAGATGCTTGGCTAATGTTCGCCGTCGCCTACTCTTAGTATAGGGGACTGAGCGCCCCAAGAGGATTGGCAAAAAACGAAAGGGAGCCGTCCGACTGATGACATTGTCAAGGTCAAACGTGTATTGGGTCGGGCTCTATAACTCAGCCCTAAATAACACATCATATGCGGGTTTAAAAAATGGTTATCTAGTATATCGAAGATTGAGCGTGGTCTCAAGAAAACACTCGAAACGAAAGGTATGACATATCGAAAGATGTTGACCGTTTTTCGATGTTGAAAAAATCAATAAAGTGTTATATTCACTATCGTATCTGGTCGCTTAAATTCCAAACCCAAATTTTGCAAGCTAGCTTTTTATCAAAATTTTTGTGTATGCACGCAAGAACTACTATTACTAGATTTGTTCGGGCAAGCGTTATTCTGTAAACGAGCGAAGCTAAGTCGTTGTAGGCTTCCCTCGCAGTGCTGAGGCCAACTTCCGGAGTTCTTCTCCATGGACGTCTACATTATTTTTCTGTTGTCGAGCAACTCACAAAACAGCATGTCCTTCCAGGCCCAGAATACTGATGGCATAATGTTCTGAGCATGGAACCTCGGTTTTGGTTGATAAGTTGGCGGGTCGTTGACGCAAGGCAGTCAGTAGGCGTAACACGTGTTGTTCTCGCAGTAGACCAAGCTAACATCTCCAGTGATGAGCGACTTGAGAAAGTCGTTCCTATATGGTCACAACAGAAGACATTCGCAGATGGTCAAGCCTGCAGCACGGTCGTGGCGTTCACTGCATGAGGTGTCCATTAAGGCATCACTTTACGGTAACCCATTTCATTCAGATGGCGAGCGACGATGCTACGGGCATATCTATGTGTCTGCTTAATCAAATAGAACAATGTTTAACATACCACAGCCTTTTGGCAAGAACGCGGTTCGAAATAGAAGAAAAACTAAATGAAACAATAGCGTAAAAGAAATACAGCTCAATGGAGCTTCGTGGAAGATACATATCTTTGAGAGTAGACTGTGCAGGTAGCCCATCCACTAGAATTACACGAACGTATGTCATTGAATAATGCTATGCATTCAAATGTGGTCTTTTGAGCTTATGCTGAATAATTCGCTTCTCTAGTATAATACTATCTTCCTGTGCAAGTGTTGATTGAACGAGCCATCCATCTACTGGAGCGGGTTCCAGCCAGACAAAAGCTTATATACCAATAATCGATTGGTGTATGTCTTTCCTGACAAGTGAAACATTTGTCGGCAACAACGTCACTAGACTCATTCACGTACCAATTTTCAACTCTTTGTATTTCGGCATCATAGTGGTGGGACATGTTTTTAAATGGTACTGAGAGCCTTCCCAATATATGGTGCTTCTAAGAAACTCTGGTACATTTAATTGGAACATTGATGAATTAAGTAAAAATGTATGTGCTGTATACTACAATTCGTATGATCATTCAGTATGGAGTGAGACCAGAGATTCACACAATTGTTTCTGAGTTTAACTTTATATACAAGGAGACATTAAAGAGCGTCGATTCCTTCATAGAGGAGTATAACCTCGAAGATCGCCTGAACCGAGGGACGGTGTTACTGATGAGACCCGGTGGGTACGAAACAGGCGCCTGTATAGCACTTAGACATGGCTCAAGACATGTTATATCCTATCAGTTCAGTCAGTTCCGCGAGGGAGTATGCCCTACATAGAGGAAACGATGGCGTAATATTTGCAATCGCCGCTAAGTGATAAACTTACCCAACAGGCATGGATGTAGCGTCAGTAACTCATGGCTGGTGAAACATGATTGTCATGCCCTTTTCAACTGTTTTCTGAGCCTCGCTCAAAAAGTGTGAAGGCGTTTATTCCGATTGAGGCATAAAGAACTGGAATAATTTGAGTGTATGAGGAAATACTGGCATATAAAACATACTAACACAGGCATACACACCGCACATACACATACACATGCACACACTTTCTGGATATATGGTATGCATGACAGACGCCATAAGAGGTCATCACCGTAGCCTTTCTTTCACGGCTTCAAGTTTATACTACTCTCAATTACCTATCATGTGAGAAATCTGCCAAATTACATAGGCAACATAACCTCGAATCTTTTGTAGGCAAAATCTCTCTTGTTTTCAGTCAAGATTGCCAACTATTTTGGTGCATAATATACAGCATAGATTGTAATTACAACAGGAAACAATTTCGATGCTTTTATTTCGCAGAATTAACTTTTTTTCTGGCTTCACATATGCCGAATTGAAAATGGTAGAGCAATAGCTTTCAGTAATTCAATAGAAAACGAGCCTAATTTCAAGGAAGTAAATAAAGAGCACCAAACAGGGCAAAACACTTCTTGTGAGGTTACCTAAGAACCTGAATTGGCAATAAACGAAGGTACTTCAAGCCAACAGTGTGCTGAAGTCAGCAATTATATAGTGCGGTGAAATTATGCGCCGTATGATGTACAGGTTCAGTTTTCTAACTTAACACGTGGAATTTCGCACGGTTCGAGACAAGTAGGATATCGCACCGCCAGTCGCATATAGAATTGATCGGAAAGTGATTTTTTGACAACAAACGCATATTGCAAATTGATTCTATCTATTGCCACGTTTGCATTGATAAAGATGCCTGCTTCATCACTTGGGTTTTTATCGCATGCTCTAAAAGTTCTGCTCTTTTGCGGTATTAGCAACGATTGCCACCTTTTCTCGAACACTGCTGCGACATTGTACAAACCGACTAGCCTAGAAAACCACGTGCTGCAATATGAGGATTCGGAGCATAGTGTGCGAATGATGTAAAAGTACATCATTATCACAGATATATGAAATCTGTTCTCGTATAAAGAACTTTATGGAGTGAGCAAAGAAAGCCTTTGTACCAATTGTTTTCATCCACAAATTCCTGTATGTGACTGGCTAAACTTCTCGAGAATAAGCAGTTAGCTTCCTTGGAACTCAGAATCGTCTCGTGTTTGCTTTATTATAAAGAATTTTGGTCTAATAAAGTGCTTATAACAATTCTCATATGTGCACGTACACTCACGTAAGCCCGCATATATGTTCCTGTGTATGCGCAGAGAAACGCGAATTGTGTTTTTAAAATGTCGTAGGTTTTCATTTCTTTAGTTCGAATTTCTATTCGTTCCAGTGGCGTTCGAAGTGATTACAGACTAATGAGAGCTGAAAGAGCGCTACCAATCTAAAGCTTCCTTCAATCTACAAGTTGTAGTGGAAGTAGAGAATCAAAAAACAAACTTTGCAATGGAATAAAAATGAGCACACATGCTAGTATGACATGTGAATAAACCACATTCACAGTTGAAACCAGGGATGATGGTCAAAGCTCTCAGCGCTAATCAATTCCTGAGGAATTGCCATGCATACGTTTTAAATTTTTTGCTTCGCTCGAGGTGATTGCATGAACATCCCGCCTTTGCAATGATTTGCAGTGGCCTACCGATGTGTCAAGTTAGTGTTGCTATTCTCTCAGGTAAGTGTGGTACCAATCCACCAGTCCCGAAAGAATGAAAAGCTTGTTGAGCTCTGAGCGCAGAACCGAACCATCGAGCCATTGGTCGATCATGTTTATCGCAGAGCACCTCTAATCACGTGCTCTTAGCTGGCTTTCATATATTGCGGGATAATAGGCGCACACATCATCAACTCGAAGGAGAACACTGGATCATTATAAAGGCAAGATACAAACGGAAAATTAACTGGTGCTCTCACTACAAGTCATGACGTGCCGCCAAACATCTAAGCACTCATTGAATTTAAAGTATGCCGTCAGGGAATATAGCAGCACTAACTCGATTTTCACTTTAACTTATCGCAGTTAGATCGAAAGATCGACTCTCGCTAAACCTCGGCTTGAATAACGAAAACTACTTGTTTTGCTCATCCTAACGGTACTCATTGAAGTTCACTGCCTCACGTCTCTCTCAGCGAATGATCAACACCGTAGGCTTTTCACTTTTTATACATCAATGAATGCTTGTAGAAAATGGAGTAACTCTGAATAACTTCGAGCTAGAACTACTAAATAACTGCGACATACTAATACGATCCTTTCATTACTAATCAATGTTAATGTATTGAGCTTATTCTGGACAAAAATAAGCAATGTAGAAGTATCTTCAATATTTTTTTCTTAATCATTACGGAGCGATAAGTAGTCTCAATGAGACTGCACTCATTTGGCTACTATCAGTATTAGCTCCTCAATACCTCAGCTAAATATTACGATTGATGAGAGACGGTACTAGGAAGGTGTGAACGAGTTGATCTGGAACAATACCTCATGGCAAAATCATCCTCGAAGATGAGGAGGTGATCGGACGCCCTTTTACTGTTGATGCTTCTTTAAGCCAATGTGCGCAGATCTCTTCGAGAATTTGCACAAGAACTAATCATAAGCATTTCAGCTGTTTCAAGTCATGTAATGGTAATTGGAGATCGATAGAAATGCCATATAAACAGAATTACAATCGAATAAAGCACTGTTTTGAGCTCCAACGCTGTAGAAGTTGGACGAGCTGAAATACAAAACGTTGCGTCATCAAACATGCATTAAAGTAAAAGAAGGAAAAAGAATTTAATGTTAAAAGCACTGGATTTCCCACACTGAAAAAAACACACTGTGACGACGGAGCAGTAAAGTAAGAAGTGCGATGTAAACCTATCGTAATTTCACGAACTTCTTGAGGTAACCACAAATACATTGCACTTGTACTCGTCAAACTTCCATGAAAGCATGCGCTGTGTTTGCCAGAATAAATGTTTTTTGACTTTTCACCTGAACTAATTTTTCGTCAACTTTAAATAGATTATTTGGGTCATCATATAGTATATTTCCATTTGTAGGTTGTATCCCCTTCCCAAGAAGTTGTAGTCGATAAAATCTACCATTGATCTGAGGTAAGATTCTTTCAGGATGGGAACTAGGTCTGCGCTTTCCATATTTGCTACTGGACAAAGATGAAGCTCTCGTTTAAGCAAGAGATCAACCAATCATGTCAATCATACACTCAGTGAAAGTTCATACGGCTAGTTTGTCCTCATAGTGAAACCTTTTCACAAGAAAATTCAAGTGACTTTGTAGGATTACTGTTGAAGATTTTATGATTTGAATATGAATATGTATTATTGATGTATACTCGACTGACTATTTCATCAGAACTGAGCTCTTCGCTAAACTTGCACAATCGTCTCATGTTTGCTTCACTGTAAGATTTTGGTCCAGTAAAGTGCTTATAACAATACTCACAAGTGCACGTAAACTCACGCAAGCACGCATGTATGTTCCTGTGTATGCGCAGAGAGCTCGAATTCTGTTTTTAAAATGCCGTCGGTTTTCATTCCTTTAGTTCTAAATTTCTGTTCGTTCCAGTGGCGTTCGAAAGTGATTACGGACTAATGAGAGCCGAAATTATCGCTTTCATCCTAAAGCTTTCCTTCAGTCCACAAGTTGTAGTGAAGTTTGAGAATCAAGAAAAAAAATTGTAGCGGAACAAATTGGGCAATCATACTAGTTTCTCAAGTAAAAATCTTAATACATGAGCAATTGCGTGAAGGGTCAGCTTTGTGTTCTTTACTCGTTTACATGGAAGAGTGTTTTCCACAACTAAAGTTCAATATAATTAGTAAGCGACGGAGATGTGAGTGCTTGAAATCGCTTAATACTTTATGGAGTAGTTATAGATAGCTTTCGGTATCAACCTCTGTCCACTTAGAACATCGTTCTCTACTAAGCAATATTTCTCGTTGTTATGCCCACAGCTTCACTGTTCAACAATCTAGCGGGTTAGCTTTAACGAATAACATTATATTTAAAAATAAAGCGATTTGAAATTTGTACTGTTGAATTTTTACTGCACCTTTTCACATTCGATTGGGACTATTTCTTGCTGATCACATAAATCTCTATCCTGAGTTCACTTAAATTCAGCTCAAGATGAGGAATGAAAATATTAACAAAATTACTCAATTTCAGCCAAAAACGAGGGATAAAAATAATAACGAAGCGTAGAGATCGTTTGATTTTCTCCAAATGTGGATTTATCGGCTCACCATGAAGCGATAGGCAGTACGGTAGTGTAACATCAGAAGCAGACCGCACAACAGAACATGTTTGACCTTAATTCATCGAGCTGATGTGAAGAGCTGAGGGTTCATGGGGAACTTCCTTGTTTTACATGGATAAAACTATGCATCGTATGAAAAGAGCTGGTTGAGCTGAAGAAAAGTATGAAGAGATCTTGGAATGAATAGTGTATAAACAAAAAATTTGTAGATTTTGGAGGTTTTGGTCTTCGCAAGTACAATTTAGCATGAGCTGAGGTATACTGGTTTGAAGTTGAAAGTCTCCATTATCCCGAATCCAAAGGATTGTATTTAGTGCGTCATAGGTAATCTGCTAATATCTCTCAGCCATGAACCTCTAGTACAGAACCTTAGCATGATGGAGATATTGTGTCATACGTGCTGGTGAAGTGAGAAAGTACACTTAGAGTGAAAGCATTTTTGAGCTTCTTTGAGTTGCAAGGGAATTTGGAGGATGGATTCCTTGTACCTGGCGCCGTACTTGGAAATTCAATAAGTGTCTAGATGTTTGACGGTACATCATCACTAGTAGTGAGAGCACCAGTTAATTTTCCGTTTGTTTCCCACCTTTATGATTTTCCAGTGTTAACCTTCGAATATGACGATGAGTGGGCCTCTTATCCCGTAATATATAGAGCTATTCGACAGCTAAGAGCGGCGTGTGGCGCAGTGATTAGAGGTGCTCTGCGATACACATGATCGATCAATGGGTCGATGGTTTGGCTTTGCGCTCAGAGTTCAATGAGCTTTTCATTCTTTCGCGGCTGGTGGATTGGTACCAGATTTATCTGAGAGGATAGCAACACTAACTTGACACATCGGTAAGCCACTGCGAATCATTGCAAAGGCCGGATGTGCATGAAATCACCTTGAACGACACTAAAAATTTAGAACGTATGCACGACACATTCCTCAGGAATTAATCAGGCTGAGAGCTTTGACCATCATCGTTGGTTTTCAACTGTGAATGTGATGATTATTCACATGTCATACTAGCATGTGTGCCCATTTATCCATTTGAAAGTTGGTTTTTTGATTCTCTACTTCCACTACAACTTGTAGATTGAAGAAAAGCTTTAGATTGATAAGGCTTTTCGGCTCTCATTAGTCCGTAATCACTTCGAACGCCACTGGAACGACTAGAAATATAGAACTAAAAGAATGAAAACCTGCGACATTTTAGAAACAACAATTCGCGCTCTCTGCGGATACGCAGGAACATATTTGCGTGCTTTCGTGATTGTACGTGCACATATGAGTATTGTTATACGCACTCTATTAAATCAAAATTTTACAATGAAGCAAACATGAGAGACGATTTTGAGTTGCAAGGAAGTGACTGCTTATTCTCGAAAAGTTTAGCCAGTCAACATATAGGAATTTATGGACGAAAACGATTGGTACAAAGGCTTTCTTTGCTCACTCCATAAAGTTTCTTTATACGAGAACAGATTTCATATATCTGTGATAATTATGTACTTTTACATCACATCGCACACTATCCTCTGAATCCTCATATTGCAGGACGTGGCTCTGTAGGCTAGACGGTGTGTAACATGTCGCAGCACTGTCGAGAAAAGGTGGCGATCGTTTTCTAATACCGCAAAGAGCAGAACTTTTAGAGCATGCGATAAAATCCAAGTGATGAAGCAGGCATCTTTATCACTGCAAACGTGGCAATAGATAGAATAAAATTGCCTTCTGCGTTTTTGGTGTCAAAAAATTCACTTTCCGGTCATTCTATATCTGCGGTGGCGATATACTTCCCACTCGTCGCGACTGTGCGAATTCCACTGTTTAAGTTAGAAAACTGAACCCGTATAATCATACGAGGCGCATATTTTTCAGCTCGCACTATATAATTTGGTGACTTCAGCGAACTGTCCGCTTCGAAGTGACCCTCGTTTGTTGCCAATTCAGATTCCTAGTACCCTCAGAAAAAGCGTTTGCCTGTTTTGTGCTCTTTATGTTTACTTCCTTGAAACTATTCCTCGTTTTCTATTGAAATTGTTGAAAGCTATTGCTCCTAGCATTTTCAATTCGGCATATCGTGAAGCCAGACAAAAAGTTAATTCTGCGAGATAAAAGCATCGAAATTGTTTCCTGTCGTAATTACAATCTATGCCTATTTATTGCATTGAATTACTTGGCAATCTTGACTGAAAACAGGTAGATTTTTACTTAAACCCGACTTTCCTGCCATACCTTATGCCTTCATTTTTGAACGATATCAAGCACAACCCGTACATCTCAAACAAAGTTCTGTTTCTGCGCAACTGAGAGCTTCAATTGCTGTTTCTCGTAACCATCCAAAATTTGTCTTGTACGTTTTTCTGTTGCGGTGTAAAAAAAATCTGAGTAGAATGCTAATGCATTTGCCCTTTTCAAGGATGTGACGGAACAAACTGCTGAAAACCTCGGATACTATTGTACTACAGCTGTATTTAAATGAATCTTACTATCAGCATCCTCCAAGTGAGCTCATTAACAAGAGACTGAACAGCAAGGAGGATCTAATTTTTTGCTACCACTCAAAATATGTTAATGTTGAGCTTTTAGGGAGCTGGACCTGCGACGTGTCCTGTCGTACCATGGGGTTTAATTGTAGGTACAACAACTCGTTATGAAAGGACAGTTATTCATATGTAGGACATGTACTTGTAAACTCATACTGTAACCAAGCGTTTGAGAGCAATTTTCAGCACAAAAACCGCTGATCGTTGAGGTGAGAAACCTTGGTAGTTGTTTATGGCATGCAAGCTATGCTGACACAACATCCTTTGGGCACATGCACCGTGACATTCACGCTACTCTGAGAAGGTCTTCATTTTGGCTTCTCATTGATTCTAGCAAAAACCTTCTGAGGGTCCGAAGTATAATACTTCAGCAAAGTCCCAGTAGATTGTCTCCGTCGCCGAGAGGCAGCACTGGTTCACTGTTTT
>JAHQIW010004921.1:0-33826 GCA_019055375.1 Parelaphostrongylus tenuis
CACTAGAGCGGTCATATAATTGAATTTCGATTGATTATTGATACCCAATATCTGCCAGCATTAGTGGGTTCAATGCCGATAGCGGCTGCGCCGCTAGATCGTGGACGGTTGGCTGTTGACAGATTACGCGTTATAGCGTAGAATGAGTAGGGCACTTTTGCGCAACACTTTACATTTTTGGTATATTATACGATCATATCACCGCAAGAGGCCGTCAAATGATTGAATTTCGATTGAAATTGCTTTTGTTTTGTATTTCGGTTTTTGATTAGTGAATGGCAAAACTAAAATAGCATTTGCGTGCGTGATATAACTACTATACCCAATTTTAGAATAATTGCTTTAGTACTTCAATATATTTTGATGGATTAAGCCTTTTCGAGGTTTAATATGGTCAGTGGCTTACGTACGTTCCAGCTGCATCGCCATCATCAGACCACGCGCCTCATAGAAGGCTATCGGTGCGTGCTTCAGTGCTAATGTGATGATATTCCAGTGAAATTTCTACTGTTCCGTCAATAAATGATGTTACAGTATACGTAAATAGTCGGATATGATTTAAATAACTTTAGTAAGGTTATTTTCAATGAAAATAGTATGAATACTTCCTTTGTAGCCCACACTTTTGAAAGGAAAAGCCAGCATTTACGAAAAGGCTATATCTAAAACTTTTAACGAGCATTTCCATAATATGTTATCTAAACTTATCTATATTTCAATCATATTTATTCTCTTATGCTATCGCCTTTCATATACTCATAGTGCATATAAAACGCAAAGTTGATTATTGTAAATATAAATCATAAATCAGGGAATAATTTGTCAAAAATGATGCTGCTCATTGCTTGATATCCCACTTCATCGATGACTCTCAAAAACTTTTTGATTGTTAGTGTACTTTTGGAGTTGGAATCTCACTGAATTATAGAAAAGACGTTGTTCCATCGCTGAATGGGTACCAACTCATTAATCGTTTATTCCGTCCTATGAGCACATTTATCGCTGCTATTTCGACACTGGATATCACTTGCCGATTTTACATGCTCTACACAGTTCTTCGTCGAATGTAAACGTTGTGGTTGCTATATCTCTTCCAGTTCCCGTTTCTTACATTGCATCATTAAGAACAACTTCAATTAGCTTCAACCATCCAATAGTATACCGGAGTTCTAGTCAGCTACCTGTCTGCGATGCATGAACTCTCATCTAATATCATTATTAGTGATTTATTTTCTGCGTCACGTATATAAATGCGTAGTTTCAGTCGAATTCTTTATTTATAGCTATGGTGTACGAAGAAGAGTTGATAGAAGGACACTTATAATTACATCTATATTTTAGGAGATTAGCAGGTAATGCAAATTTCGTAATTGATCGTTGTTTCGACACACCAAGCTTTGTCCACAATTGGTACACACATTTATTCTTCTCTGACAGTTAATGCAAGTACCTTTACAAGGTGTTGGGATGGTTGATGTACGAAGCTCATAAAAATGATGGCTCCACTTTTGCAACAAGATATCCTTACCACTGTATATTTTAGGAAATCTATGTTCCGACGCATTTGCACCTTGTACAGAACCTAGACATTGTGTAGTTGGTGATGACTGTAGATCCTTTTGAAAGTGTACTCTGCATATCACTGTGTGACATTATAATGGATTTCATGCAAAAATGTGACTTAGATGAGAAGTGCGTTTGCATAGAATGTTTTTCACTTTGATCTAAGCTTTACTCCCAAACTAGCCGAATAATCCCGTGAGGATTGCATATTTTAAGTATGTTTTATATTGTGTAATGTAGACTGCAGTGGTTTAATAGGCTGCTTTAGGACATGAAGACAGCGAAATTTATTAGGGGGTAAAATGCTTGATGCGTGTACAATGTACGAATGTACAAATTGTATTAGAATGTAAGGATAAGAATTGTGTTGGCCGGTGCTGATTTTTCTGAGAATTATGTGAAATATGGCTTGAAATCAGGAATTTTTTCAAAAATAATTGCAAGCCTGTTTTCTCAAGGAGGTAGCTCTCATATTGGAAATCAAGGACTTGACAATCAATCCTGCCTTTCACTCAAACTACGTGCAGATGTTTTGACTGGAAGCCAAGCGTGGTATGAGAATCTCCATTTTACGAACTATCGAATGCTACTAGAAATCTAGTGGGGTGGCCCTTTTTTGGAAAAAATCAGGGATTCACAGGACAATTTTCGAAATGCGATTGTATGAGACAGAAAATGAAGTTAAAAGTAAGGATTTTCAAGACAATTTGGAGCTATTCTTAATAAAAATACATCTATTACAGTAACCCTCCAATGCTAATTTAATGTTTTTGCGGCAAAGTTCTTTGAGAATCAAAATCTTGCCGTATAATACCAGAAAAAAAACTCCGCTGTGAAGCAGAAAAATCAAACTGCGATTGCGAAACGTTCTTACTTTTTAGTGGTGCACTATGAAAATCTTGTCATACAACAAACTTAGTATGGAAGCCAGAATTTTCCATATTATCGATTGGCTGCAAAATATTAACAAATAAGAAAAATGTTCAGTAAAAGTTGGAAATACGTTTTCTTTTCCTAGAAAACTGGCTCTCCCTTTTGAGAAATGCGAGGATTCTGCTCATGAATACCTGAGATTGAAGATATCTAATGATTACTAATACTCTTATGCAGAGTTCTTGACCAGCGAAAGGGTTCGTTTCTTCGTTTGTTTCTGGATAACAGAAAGTAACCTTCTTATTTAGACTAATTTTATGGCTCTTAACAAATAGAAAGAGTGCTAATTTTCCATGAGCTCTTTCCTTAATGGCTTTCCTTATTTTATGGCAAATTTTTCAACATAATCGTGACTATACATATTATAACCACGGAAATTATATTATCCTAAATTATGGCTCCAATACAATGGTTTATTAGTGTAGGTTCAGAGATCAGTTGAAATCCCGAGTTTGGTTGGTATCTCAGCATCGTTATCCTTGCATATTTCAAATCGTACTCTGCCATGAAAAGGAATACGCTACGTGAATCAAAGCTAAAGCATGCATGTTGTATGTAATTTTTTCGCCGTTCTGGACTTTTATTTCACCTGAAATTTTTTCTTGTACTTCTTTAACGTAATCGATAATTTACTCAGCACGTGTACTCCTAGTCAGAAAAAACATATAAAACGGATGCTCTTTCACAAAAGCTGATCTTCGATTGAGAATTCGTCACATTGAGTGACCGCGGCAGGAGGTAGCTGTGAGGAAGCTAATGGAGTGTTAGCGCCACGTTTTCGCCCTTGTCAGAGCCGTGATAATTCGAGTCGGGTGGAGTGTCAATGGAATAAAGTAACGGCACTTGTCGATGTCGATTGACATAGGACAGTTGTCACTTGACTTGTCGGTTTACATTAACGTTTTCCTCTGGTCAATGAAACGAATAACCTCGAAACTTTAGCCGAGTATAAATTGCAGAGCAACCTCGTGTATGAATTAAGCGAAAACCAACATCACGAGGAGAAGCGGTTGCGGACAATCGACTTCATATATTGCTCTTCCGAAGAAGACGAAGAAATTAAGTCGTTAGCTAAATCGACACCTTTGGTGCCACAACAGAGGCCTATACCGACTCTAATCAGATCGCGATCTACTATTTCAAGCTTGCTGTTCACCACGTAAAAAGAGAACTTTTCTGAGCCAGCTTTCTGTCCAGTTTGAAGTGCATTGTACCACTGATGGAATTAATAAGTGAGGCTTCAGATTCCGCTCATTCCCAACGTCGGAGATAATTATCTGACACGAAACAATAATCTCGGCTTTACTTATTACGCTGTCAAAAAGTCGAAAGCACCATCGATGCCGAAGAAATTTCTTCCCCTGAAATCTTTCTAAAAGCTGAATCAGCGGTTTCCCGTTCTTTTCAGTTGAATCTCTGAACGCCGAACAATTTCGTTCAGTGTTCTCTCTATACTATAAGAAATAGTGTAGTAAACCCCAAACTTATTCAGAGCAGAAAAAATCCAATAGTTGGCGTAAGCGAATTTTTAGCCATGAATCTTGCAAGTGCCCGAAGCCTTCTCATAAAAATTTTTATTCATTACGCGATCTGAAGCATGTGTGAAACGGTACAGATTATTACTTCATTAGGAACAGTATAAGTGATTGCCGTCATGAAAACTACCCCGCTGCCGGTTTTCTAACTTTTTCGATTGATTGAGGTGATAAATTATATGTTCAAATAGCGTTGCACCTCATCGACTGTTTTTCAACCTCACTATAAACATTCAATGCAGTCTGAAAGAATGTTTAAAGCATTCGCGAGGATGTTACGTCAGAGCCACACAAGTGTTTCAGTGGTATTGCCCTCTCCATTAGTGGCCCCCGCCCCACACTGACCTCTATTTTGTAGCGTAGCGACCTCGGTAAGGTTTTAAACATTCTTTCACATTGTACTGTATGTTTATAGTGAGGTTAAAAACCAGTTGATGAGGTGGATCAATGTTCATCTACCAGCCGCAATCCATCGACTGAAAAAGGTGATATTACGATGTTATTGTACGTTGCGCTACCACCAAATACGTCGCTCCTCTCTGCTACAAGTAGAGCTCAGTGTGGAGCGGAGGCACTAATGAAGAGGACGCACGATACCTCTGAAACACGTGTATGGCTCTGACGTAACAACCTCGGTAAAGTCTTGACAATCTTTCAGCTTAAATCAAATAGCGTTTGTTAGCAAGTCAGAGAAGAAACATGAAATTCTCAGTATGAAATACTGCCTATCATGTAATAAAAAAGCAAATGCACATTTAGTTTTAATAAACAGTAGTAGAACTGATTGCTAGTGCAAATGTTTTAAAATGTGACCATGACGTTTGCCTAAGTTTCACTGACAGCTCGACACATATTAAATAAATTCCAACGTCCTGGTGGGTGAAAAAGAATTTTGATCCTCTTCAACAAACAATATATATATATAATATATATATATATATATAATATATATATATATATATATCCTGTCACCTGTGAACTGTCGTCCCGTTGATCGTCGAGTGACTCGAGCGGGTACCAGCAACTCTTCCATTTTTTCCCTATCGCGTGCAAGAGTAGCCAGTGGGTCCTGCTCGCTCTAGGGATTCGCTGAGCATCATATCTTTCTTCTATCGCTTTCTTGAAGAAATCGGACCAACGGGTATATATATATATATATATATTTCATAATGACTTAATTCCATATTTCACTGTGATTTGTAGTAAAAAATAGGAATTACCTTGGCAAAACGAAAATTAACAGAAATTTCAGCATTATTCTACAAGGCTGTTACACTGAAGATAGGTAGAATTGTTTCAGGGTGTTATTATATGCAAATTGCTGTGGTTATCGCAAAATTGGTTTTGAATCATACTTGTTCATCTGTATTTTTAGTAGAATGATTTCTGATTTTGCTCGCGTGCGGTTTTTGTCATTGAGAGAATAGCCAGTTCAGACATTCAAAGCACTCGAGATGATCAACCGAGTGATGAACACTCATCGGCTTCCTATTCATTGAGTATCAAATGTGCTTCCAACTATAACGAGAGCACTCTACTTACTTACCAGTAGAAAAAAATATCTTATGACCAGTTTTACTTCCGACTGTGTCTGTATGCTGTAATTAGAGGTTTTTTTTCTCCGCAAAGACCACAGTTTAATGCAATACTGCTGCTTGTATTTTGAAAAGCGACTTTTTTTCAACCTCGGCCCTATCAATGAATGGTTTCCGTCTTTGACGATTAAGCCAATAGTGGAACAATACTATTGAATTGATTATAGCGAGGTTGATACGGTAGGCTCTTGAATGATTTGTATTTCTTCCATGTTATAACTTTTCAAACTTGTCTATAACTGGTCTTTAAACCAAAAACTATGTCGCTGCGGAATGAAAGTGTAAATTATCATATTGCAAAAGGATTTGATGCTTAATACTTTTAGTGTTCACTTAAGAGGAGAATATCTCCGCTTTGTGATGGGAAAAATCCCGCAAAGCGTGCTGGTTCATTTTGCACACATTCTGCACTCTACTCAATTGTTGTTGTTCTTTCATGTAGGGAGTAAATCCAATTCCCATCAAATTGTGCTTCGAGAAACCATTTAGTGTATTACTTTTCGAGTAAGGCACAATAACAACTAGCACAGGATGCTCTTGTCAGCCGATTTCCGCAGAGGTGCGGCATAAATGAGATGAATAATGGGGTATAAAGATAATCTGATGTAAAGTATGGTTTGTCTTCATGAAAAATCAACAGTGTACCATAGTGCGGATTCGCCGTTTGTAGGGACCCCGTCAAATAACGAAAGAGCTGTGACTTGACGTGTCTTCAATGACCGATTTGTGATTAACAAATGAGTAGGAAAACCAATTCGGCTCTCTAAATGAAACACTGAAGCAGATAATGATGTTAAAGCGATAGCCGAGCAGACATTTTGTACGATGCTTCTATGATTTAGTAACACAAGATATTATTGATCAAGCGTACCGCTCTTAAATAAAGTCGGCTTCAAAGTAAAGCAAATTGAAAGTCCTTGACTGGATCAGCTATAGTGGGATGATATTCGCGGAGTTTCCACTTTAGGGCTAGCAACATTGTTCGACAAATTCAATTTTTGAGAACAGTGTTAATTCTTTCAGCTGGGTGAAATTCCTTGACTATCCACAACACGTAATAGAAGCGGAAGAAGAAAGCTTCGGCGTCTGTCTCTCAGCAATTCAAATAAAAGAAAATGTGCTGCTTATTAATCGTATTTGACCGTCAAAAATTCTTGTGAGAAGGCTGATGATTCAACATCGCCGACTGTACTTTCAATTATCCGTTCACGAGCAGGAAAAATGCAATATTTTGCGGTTTTACTCGTTGAAAAGTAGGTAATTACGAAATCGACAAAAAATAATACCTTGGCTAATGTTTTGACTCCATCGCGTGCTTTAGAGCAGTTTTCCTTCTTTTGATGTGAGTCTCTGCAGTCGCAAGCGAATCCTGTGGAGCGCCGTAAAGATCAAGCAGGTCCACTTTTTATCGCTCTTCTATACCGAATACCTGTCGATACTGATTGCCTGCTGGCAGTGATTTGTTTGTCTAAATAATGCACCTGCTGCTGAATGTGGACAACTGACTCGAATCAATCCGTCTCTGAGAAATGCGAAGGCAGCGAAAGTGCACCGAGTAGACTTATTCTTCTTTATCAACCTCGAGTCCTGCTAGAAATGAAAGAACACTTATTGGTTATTTACTCACAGGTTGAAGGAAAGTCTATTCTTGACCAATGTGGGATGAAGTGCAAATTGGTAATGATAGGAGTGTGCGATTGGGGCGCGCCTGCAGTGTGAAAAAAACCTTTTTGTCAAGATTCAATAGAACTGTTTGTTTTGAGCGAGCAAAGTCTAGTTTTTATTAGGATGATTGACTTCCATCAAACCACGATATGATAAATGAAGAGGAAACGATGAGAAGAAAAGAATATTTCAAGAACTTATCTGCACCTAATTCTAGTGCAAGGTTAGGACTTCCTCGAAATTAGGGGCCGATGTCGGCGACTTTGCTCTTCTCAGAGATTGAGCGTGTTTATATAGTGCGTATCGCATAAGTATGCGGATAACTCATGAATGAGAACCTGTTGTATTTGCAGACGTCATTTTACTTAAGAGAAAGACCTCTCACCGTGTTATCAACGGTAGATCACCTATTTTCTTTGCACGTGATGACGTTTTGAACCCACCCCTTATGTCTAAGGAACAATTGGGACAAAGGTTTTAGCTCATACATGATAGCGCATCACAACCCAAAGTATAAAATTAATCTAAAGCAGGATACCATATGATTAATTATGTTCAACACTTTTCCCTCGCGTTCATTTCGGGATTTAAGATTTTATCCGTAAATCTCGAGTTATTTCATTCCGATGTTTGACTCGCTTCCCAGGTATTAACGAACACCTCAAAGTCATCACCACTATTTATCTCTGACCTATATGTATCTAGAAAAGTGTTTGCACGATTTTTTCGACTTTCCGTTTAGATCTCATTCTGTACGGACATAGAGTGATCTTCTCGTTTCGCCTATCTATTCAACACTAGATGTTTTGCATGAGATAAGGTATATTATAACTGTACACTTGTAATGTCCGTTCTACCTTTCTAAAATATCACAGTGTCGTTTTTTTTAGAGAGACGATTACACAGGCGGCTCTAAACTAATAGACCACGTATTGCAGTAAGTTCTAGAAATTCCACCTGATACACTACGTCTTCCATTGGATCGGAACCGTCTATGTGACCATCTATGTAAAAAAAGAGAACGACTTCATGATATGTTCTAACGATGCAGACGACAATTGCATGATTACATGCTTATAATACCTTATTTCTTGAATGACATAGTGTTGGATTCATAGACGAAACGGGTAGACCACTTTATTTCCGCATAAAGAACACCTACACGGAAAGTCGAAAGGTCGCACAGGCACTCCTCTAGGTACTGATAAGACAGAATGACATCATCTGTATCACCTGTCGTCACGTTGATCGTCGAGTGACTCGATGGGGTACCAGCAACTCTTCCATTTCCCTCTCGTGTGCAAGAGTAGCCCAGTGGGTCCTCCTCGTTCTAGGGATTCGCTGAGTATCATATAATTCTTCTATCGCTTTCGCGAAGAAATCGGACCAACGGATCGGTGGTCTTCCTTTAGAGCGCTTGACGTCCCGAGGAATCCAATCGGCAACGGCTCTCGTCCATCGGTTGTCGTTGAAGTACATCACGTGTTCGGCCCACCTTATTTTCGATATCCTGGCGTGTAGAACGTCGTCTCTGATTTTCGATCGTTGACCTAGGTCGGAACTTCGGATCCTTTCTCTCATTGGCGAGATACGGGATACTCTTAGCACGACCTTTCGACTGCGCGTTCGATAATTTTAACTGACCTTTCATCCTGCTTACGTAGCGACCAGGTTTCTGCTGCTCACGTTAGCGCAGGGATAATTGTCGAGTCAAAAAGGAGGGCCATGGAGTCGGATGTTCTTGATCCTCTTCACAACATCTTCGATGCTCTTGAACGTTTCCCAAGCCGCTCGTTTCCTCCTGCTCAACTCTGGAGCTAGGGCGTCGTTCATCATGTTGATTTCACGACCTAGATAGACGTAACTGGAGCAGTCGGGGATTGTCGCTCCGTTGAGCGTGAATGGGGCATTTCGAAACTCATCCGTTTCTCATGAACATCTGTTTTCGTTAGATTTAGTTGAAGACCAATCTTTCCATTTGAGATGGTAGTTAAAATTATTCAGCACGTGTCAAAAACATTGGCGTGAGAAGCTCTTGGGAGTTTTTGGACTGAAATTTGCTTACTAAGTGTAGTTAATATCAAAAACGTAAAGTGAATGCTGTGGTGAAATTGTTCGTTGGTCCGCAATTCAAATAGGCGACACGAAACTACTAAAACACGGAATTGCTTCTTCGTCTTTATTGAACCTCCATTCATGGCTATCAGTCAAGCACCGCCATTAACATACGAGAATTCGTCGTCATGTTAGACAGCATAGCTCTGTGTTAAATTAAGCTTGAAGACTGCGATTCTTGCTTCGTAAAGAGTTGCTGCTAAGAAACTCACGGATAAAAGATTTCGCTTCGTTTCATGTGTCGATATCTTCTTCCACAAATTTCTTCGACTGAGAGGGAAAGCGCCATCCTTTTCACGCTAATTATGACACCGGAGAAGAACTGTTCCTTGGAACATGCGATAGCAGAGGTGTCGGTGGCGATGGCGTCCTCGTCAATCGAATTTGACCGTGAACATCGATTCGTTCGAACAACTAACAACCCGTTTCGGACGATTACTGGTTGAAACGATGTGGTTCTATGCCGGCTTTGACCATCTTCGTTGCTTACGCACCAACATCAAGCTATGACGAAGACGAAGTCAAAGCGTTTTATATGGACCTCAAAAAATTCTTCAGAGAAGATCATACATTCTTCAAGGTCATTGCCGGAGATTTTAACGCAAAAATTGGACCTAGAAGAACGTCTGAGAACGTCACATAGGGACCCACGGACTAGAATGGAATGAGCAGGGTGAGAGGCTATCTGAGTTTATCATGACGACCCAAACCATCCATGGTAACTCGCAATTCCAAAAGCCTCACTCTCAGCGATGGACGTGGAGTCTCCCATGGAGAGTACCATAACGAATAGACCACGTCTTAGTAAATTGAAGGTCTTTACCTGACCGATGCTCGCTGTTGTTTCTAAGTTCTACACGGGATCAGATCATTGGCTCCTTCGCGCAATGTTCCGTTTTTCGCGGAGAGGAGAGAAAGCCGCTAAATTCAAACAACGAAGTCCCAGAACTACATAAACTGGGATATATTCAAATCATCAGTCGGCTCTTGGGAAGATACCGTTGTCGACAACATCGACGAAGAATACGATCGCTTCGTTGAATATCCTAACGTTAGCGCTATGAAAAGCCGAGAGTCCTAAGGTCACGAAGAGACTCTGTCTCCACGACACTGAGCTGATACGTCAACGTGGAGTCAACCGAGCTACACGCAACCGAAACATTAAGTCCGATCTAGCGAAACGCTGCAGTGAAGCGATAAAAGAAGACCTCAAAGGAGAGACAGAGCAGCAGATTTAGCAGAAGCTGGAAAGAGCATTTGCAAAGCCCAGCGAGGCTCTGCCAATTATAAGACCAAGATAACTGTCACCTCCGCTGCCCTGACGCGACACTTACAGCTCGAATCTCTTCGCTAGCCATGTCCTCTTACCGTCTTATAAATTGAAAGAGAATGAATATGTCATTCCACCGGTCCCCCTTCCGAAATCCGATATGCTATGTCGTCGGTGAAGAGCAGAACAACACAAGGTCCAGACAGGATTGAACCAGAACACCTAAAAAACCTGCCGCCAGCTCTCATCAACACCCTGGCTCGGCTCTTCTCTCGCTACGTGTCAGAATGCAAGGTCCTCATTCAGTGGAAAACCAGCAAGACCATATTGTTGTTAACAAGGGAGACCTTCACGACATAGGCAATTATCGCCCAATCTGCTTGCTGTCCGTTTTCCTATAAACTCTTTACTTGAGTCATCCTAAACAGGATTACAGAACACTGGACGAAGGATAGCCGTGCGAACAAGCAGGGTTCCGAAAAGGATTAAGTACCATCGCCCACATCCACACGATTACAAGACCTATTGAAGTTTCACGAGAGTACAAACAACCACTCTGTCTCACTTTCATCGATCTGAAGAAAGCCTTTGATTCGGTGGAAACAGAAGCGATTATAAAGGCTCTGGATAATCAGGGCGTCCCTACTCGGTACAGTATATATGATTCTTCGTGAGCTTTACAAAGGATTTCACGAATCACAGTATCTCCATTCTACAACAATATCACTATTGACGTGAAAATAGGGGTTCGACAAGGCGTACAATTTCGCCAAAATTGTTCACTAGCACCCTACAAAACGTCATGCAAGCATTAGAATGGGACGATATGGGAGTGAAAATTGACGGTCGACAATTAACCATCTTCGCTTTGCTGGCGATATCGTCTCATAACACCAAACATCAGCCAGCGGAACGAATGTTGACCGATTTCGATAACGCCTGTGGAAAGATTGGTCTTCAACTACATCTAACGAAAACGATGTTCATGAGGAACGGATGGGTTTCAAATGCCCCATTCACGCTCAACGGAATGACAATCTTCCAATGCTCCAGTTACATCTATCTAGGTCGTGAAATCAACATGATGAACGACCTAACTCCAGAGTTGAGCAGGAGGAAACGAGCGGCTTCGGGAACGTTTAAGAGCATCGAAGATGTAGTGAAGAGGACAAAGAACATCCGACTCCGTACCCACCTTTTCGACTCGACGATTATCCTGCCCTAACGTATGCAGCAGAAACCTGGTCGCTACGTAAGCAGGATGAAAGATCACTTGCCGTTATAGAACGCGCATTGAAAGGTGGATGTTAGGAGTGCCCCGTATCTCGCAAATGAGAGAAAGGATCCGAAGTTTCGACCTACGTTAACGATCAATAATCAGAGACGCCGTTCTACACGCTAATATATCGAAAATAAGGTGGGCCGGCACGTGATGCGCTTCAACGACAACCGATGGACGAGAGTCATTACCGACTGGATTCCTCGGGACATCAAGCGCTCTACAGGAAGACCACCGACCCGTTCGTCTGATTTCTTCACCAAAGCTGTAGAAGAAAGATATGATGCTCAGCGAATCCCTAGAGCGAGGAGGACCCACTGGGCTACTCTTGCACGCGATAGGGAAAAATGGAAGTGTTGCTGGTACCTGCTCGAGTCACTCGACTATCAAGGGAACGGCAAGTGATACAGGTGATATATATAGAGGCTGGACACAGCTGTGCTCTTAATCAATCCCTGAAGGATGCGCCATGCATTCGTCTTCTATTTTTGACTTTCTTTGAGGTGACTCAATGCGCTTCTGGTCTTTACAATGACTCGCGGTGACCTACCGCTGTATTGAGTCAGTGCTGCCTTATCACCCAGACAACTCTGAGACCAGTCTGGTACCAATTTACCGACCCAGCAGGGATGGGCGGTTCGGTCAGCCATGTGCGCAATATCGAACCATTGACCTCATGTGCGACACTGAGCATCTCTAACCACTGCGCCAAATGCGCCGCTTTCCGCACACATATATATATGTGTACATATATATGTGTATATATAAAAAAATATATATGTAATGGCTCTGACACTTTCTCATTCCGTCCTCACAGTGTTTTTTTCATCATGCGGATCCCAGTACTTCTAATATTCAAATCGTTTTTCAGCCGTCATGGAATATTCGGTGAACACGTCTACTTGCAATTTCGAAGATAACCTGACTGTGACGTTCCATAGGGCGTTCGTTGTTGACTTCCAGAGAGTGTTGGTGACAGGGTTAGGCCCTCGCGTGCCACGACGTGGCATCACAAGCACTCGGCCACGACACCCTCAATATAACACGTGAATATATATATATATATATATATATATATATATATATATATGCATGCATGTACGTATATATTGCTTATGTTTGTCTTCGTATCCATACTACTATGACAAGAATTTCAGCCGCAAATGGACTGCTAACCCTGCTAGTTACCATGACGCTGCCAGCCTTGGAGAACCAGCTGGCGGCTTCGTGATCCGATATTCTGTTTGAAAAGCCCAAAAAGGATTTAACGATCATGCCGAAATGACTTTTCGCTGGCTAATTTTGTGCTGTGATATTGACTATGTTTAGTGAAAAATTTATGCAAAATCAATTGTAATGCTCACATTTATTGTTCTTCCAGTAGATTTTTACTGTATTTATTTTGAGCGAGTAATTGGGTATGATAGTTAGTATACGTCATCTAGGGCTGGCAAGAACGGCGAAATAGCCGAAACAATAACCATCTATTTCGTTGACAACTTCTCGTTCTTATTCATTGCCGTATGTGATTAATAATTAGCTATTCAACCACTTCATCGATTTGTTCTTCTGAATCGTTGTATATATTCCATTTCATAGAGTGCCCCAAAGTCATTATAGCCTTTGAAAATGAGAAATCAATAAATTGTTGGTCAAAAATGTTGTTGCAGCATGCGATGTCGCTTCGTCAATAACTTTTAATAATATCTTGATTATGATTGAACTCCTTGACTTAGAACCTCTTTGAATTGCCGAAAGACTTTGTTCTATCGTTTTATGGGTGCTATCTCTTTATTATCCGTGTCTGTTCTGTGCTACAAGCACATTTTGCTATAGTATTGCTCACACTGGAAATTCGCACCCCTTACGGCCTCTACGTAATCCTTCAGTTGAGTGCCCTCAAGACGACTTATCCCACCCAATCAGCTCCCACTTTTCCTTATAACTCCGAAGTGACTACATCTAAGTGGTTGGAGACTTTCAATAGTATAACAGAAGCCTCCTTGTTGACCAACTGCTTTTCATGTGGTTTCCTCATTCGTTTCCACCAATGAGAGTAGTCTCTCCACTGCATGATTTCTCTTTGCTCCTTTGCCCAGCACGTTTAAACAAGAATTTAGAAGATTTTACTCGTTCCTCAGATATTGATAATATTATTTTTCTGACATATGAGCCTTGTTCATTTCTACAGGATACTTATAGTTCACGGATGCAAAAAGGAGTCGGAGACCTTTGCTTTACGGACGAACTCTGAGCGAAAAGCGAATTAGACATCTATGTCTAAAAGTCTTGAGCGTCATGGAATGTAAGGATTGAAAAAAAAGTTAGATTATGCGCTGTCTTCAAAGAATATTACACACTTCTCAGTATACGCATACATGGCCTTCACTATCTTCAGAGTTCTGTTTCTGGAAGATGCACGCTAGGGACTAGAAATGGTTTTACCGATATCGTTACAGTCGGATTGGAAAGAGAGAAATTCTGGAACATGTGGGCATTCTCCATGCTCTTTATGCGTTTCTCCAATAAACAATCTCTCCCTTTATAACAATAAATTTGCTCAAAAACCTGAACTCAACTATCTTAGCACCAAAAACTAGTGCAAAGTTCAAGTTAGAGCTATCTGGTTCAAAGGTAAAACACTGTCGTCTTTTCACTTATTATGGTGCCATAAAAAGGTTTTTATATTAACTAAGCATGGAACGAAAATCTCCATTTCTCAACTATTGATTGACCACTAATAGTCTAGTGAAAATATGTTTTAGTAAGAAAAAAGAGAATTACGAGCACATTTCACAGATGTAGCTGCAATTCTCACAATTCGTATTAAAAAGTGGAGATTTCTCAGACAATATGCGCCATCTCTTCTGAAACAATATTCGTAGAATTGATCCTTGGCATCGACTGTTTTCAATATTCATAAAAATCTCTCAACTAATATATAAAACTTTATGGCGGAAAAGTTTCCTTAAAATTGATGAAGTCGAAGTTTTGTAAAAAAAAAGCAAAAATACTCTGCAATGTTGGAAAACAAATCCAAATGGAAAACGTTACCTTTCTTTGAGTTAGTATAATGTATTATGAAAGTCCACCCACAAGGTAAACTCGGTGAGAAATTTGATTTTTCTGAGGCAATCGAATGACCACAAAACCTCAGTTGGAAGAGCAGAAACGAATGTCACGTAACGGCTGAAAATATGCTCCCTTTCACAACGATGTGATGTTCTCGTTAAAACATAAGTGATTTTTTGATACAGACGTCCTCCTACTATAAATCACTTCATAGAGGTCTTTTCTGTAATATCTCCTCAATTAATCACGATAGTACCCTTCCAGTACCCCAAATAACTAAGTTCCCATATTTCCATTGCAGCCGGTGTAATAGAGACTCCCCGCAGCGCCTCCTCACGCGCAGCACGCGGCTAAAAACGACTTGTGGATTTGTCGACGATTATTATGACAATCTTTTATTCCAGCTGCGGTGTCCGCCAGTGCCACTTACCTTGTATGCCGCACGACGATCATTGCATGAAATTCCATGCATTTGGTCGACAACATTTTGAACCATCACTTGATGTGGCCGCAAATGAAAATATCAGCTGAAACGTCATCACTGGATTTGAATTGACTTGATTTTGCCTGGATCTTGCGGCCGGCAGATCAAAGACTGGCTAGGGCTCGACGACGATGACATGAAATACACATGACTCCTTAATTAGTTACTGCCATTCATAAGTGAACACCTATGCTTTCCTCGTCAAAACATTAGTTTCTTTTCATAAGTATTTGAAATACCGGTGGCTTCACTTGTGCACCGTTCATTACGCAAAATGCATATAAATGATCTATCAAGGGTTCGAACCACTATAAAGAGGGATCGCTGCGAAGCGGCAAATATTCAATAAAGTTGAGCGGATCACATCACCTGAGATTCTCTTTGAATGACCTCTTTATTTTGAGTAATGTTGTCTAAGGGCACAACAATGGTTGTCCTAGAAAAGCGGTAGATATTGAAATGGGAACATTACCCGATAGCGAACTGATGCTGGGACTACTTGGTTGAATTGAAGCAATGAAGAATCGAACTTTAATCAACCATTTCTCGCGTTCTTCCGCGCTGCTCACTGGCAGTGGAGAAAACAAGCAACAAAGGAGCTTTGCCGCTATCATTATCGCCTCTTTCTAACTCTAATACCTGAATGTGATGACACTCGCATTGCATTCTTAACTGGCTTACATTTGCATTTAACGATTTGATAATCTAACGAATACGATTTAAGTGTCTGTTACACTGTTGATCACCATTCTCGCACATCGATTTACTTTCCGCAACTTTTTTCACAGCAATCTGACTGTTCATTCAACAATCTAAAGCAATTATCCAATTATACCTTTATCTCAAGTGTTTTGTTAAGACCAGGCTCAAATTTCAATAGATCCTTTCATCATATTTGAGCCAACTTGTCATGTGGTCTGATAAGGGCTCTTGTATAGCCCGATACACGTGTTTCGTCTTTACAGACTCGTCAGTCGGCTATCCTACGTGTCGGTCCGCCTACACAGCGGATGTTGGATCTAACTTTGACGACTAATACGGCCAGTCCAACTAGAAACCGCAGGGAGGAATGCCTCGTTATCATCAGTATATAGGACTGTTGTTTTGATGGGTAAGGTGCATTACGAGCCTAAGTGATGTCTTTCCGGTAATCTCCACTTGAATAATTCAGTGCAGCACATATAAAAAGCGGTGAGTATGTTGAGAGTTGATTTTGTGCTTGATGCGATTGAAATCTAGGTCTGGTGACTTTTTGGTGTTTGGCTAGTTAGCTTGCAGAAAACTTGACCTTTTGAGGCTCTGAAGAAGGCGAACTGCCAAAAGGTCAGCTTTTGAATGAAGATCGATATGTTCTTTCATTTCGAATTTCGTCTAATTTTGTTCATTGCTGAAAATTATTGACATTTTGAATAAAGCGCTGCAAAAGCTTCTACGTTGCTGGTCTACGACGGCTCCTATTTTTGCATCAGTCACGACCCTACTACTTTATGGGTAATAGTTCCAGCTGCAACTATTTTCTAGCAAGGACTTGACCGAAATGACGAGAATTGATTGCTGCTCTAGTTTTCTATAAACGCATAGTAATGGATGCTATGCAAGTTACTACTGGATGTAGTCGTTGCTAGAATTATTTTGGCTTAGACTGTTCAAAAAGTGATCGAATGTAGCGCGATGTATTGTAAGATGTGCAATCCTGACCGTTTGAATGTGTGCATCCATGAAGCATGCTGAATGTTTTTATGAGCGCAATGTTCACAGCATAAATTATTCCGAGGGCACTTGTTTTGCATCTCCACAAATATCATGACTTTAACAGGATTCTTATTGTCATTGAATTTTTTCTTCAAAATTGCAACTCTGTGGAGCACTATATGAAGTAAATCAGGCTGTTCACTAGTGGTGATGAAAAATGATATAATAGTTAACTGGGAGTATAAAACTACAGAACCCATAAGTCGACCGCCGCTGACGAGTTCACAGGGTGATTATGCACCTCGTCCTTACAATGCTTGACAATGTCATCTGCTCAACATACTTCACGGAGTGATCAGTGCTATTTGCTGTGCATTTTAGCATGAAGTGCACATGTCAAACTACCATTTCGAATCGCTTTGCTTCTTTTTGCGTTTGCTTAGTTTTAGCTGTGATTTCTGTATATATAAATATACACTTCATTGCTTATTATCCATGATCGGTTATGTTAATGTTTTCTTTTTAAGGCTGTTGGCTTCTATATCATCCGTGAGCGGTCGGTTAACTTTTTCATTCCCCTTTTATTCTTTGATTTCGGGTTTCCATCGCCAAATCAGTTTTAGGAACTCTAACCAAGGCCTCGCCGCTGAAAGCTGATTCCTTGGAATCAACATTGCAAAGACCAGACCTGAGATAACCCTTGCAAGGTAAAGTCAGAAATTTGAAAACCAATCCGAACAACCAGCAATAGACCAACCTTAATACCCTGCACACTGGGTTCTCCCGTCTATGGCGTCAGACAGCGAGACGACCATTGAGAGGCTAGAAAATCACGGGATACAAAGGACGTATCTGGAATCGGATCTGTTGAACACTCAAACAACGCTCCATGGAGACTGTTTTATATTCTGCACATACAATGCAAGAGCGCTCTCCACTGACGCCGGTCTTCAAGCATTTTTTGACGCAGTACACCGCATAAAATACCCTGTGATTGCCGTACAAGAAACGAAAATCAGGGAGACAGACATACGTCAAGTGAACCATAGGACGCTATAAATTCTAGGAGAGAAATTCCCGTCACGAAATGTCGGTGGAGTAGGCTCCGTCGTTCATCCGTTCATAACCCGTCACGTCGATTCTTATGAAATCCTTTCTTCTCGCTTAGCCATTCTTCGACTCCACCTGAAGCGTAACAGAAATATATATCAGCATCACCAGTTTTTACGCATCTAACGACTCAACTGATGAACACGAATTGAATGCGTATCAATATCAGTTAGAGAAGGTTTTCCGCAGTGATAAGTCATCAAATTCATTGCCGGTATTTCAACGCCAGAATAGGTAGAACAAACAAGCGCAAATATATGATTGGAAAATTTACCGTTTGCAAGACCTCTCTCTGCAGCACGTCTCTTCCAGGAAAATTCACTTTTCCAGAAGAAGCAGCACCGTTGCTGAACGTGTGAGTCACAAAATGACGCGGCACATGCGGAGATCGACCATGTACTCACAAACAGAAAATGGTGCCTACTTGACACATCCGTAGTCCCATCATTGTGTACTGAGTCCGACCACAGCTTTCTTCGCACGAAGATTTGATTCAGTCGTGCGCTGGAAAAGAAGTCATGCCATCGATCGAGAAAAAATTTTCAAGGTGCTTACTGCGAAAACATTCTTAACTGAATCCTGTCCAATCATTACTGGCAGATAAAGGAAGATGCGATTGAAGACTACGAGCTGCTTTCAAAGGACTCAAAAGTTATAGGGACTCCGCTCCAGCTACTCCAAGAAGGAGTTCAAACCGCTTTCCACTGCCACTAAGGAGTTGCTCGAAAAGAGAAGAACATTGCGGCTTAATCCTACTGCAGCCCGCTAGCTCGAGTGATAATACACTTACGCTGCAGAAGAGCTGCGCAAGAGGATCTCTACCGGGACAGGCAAAAAAACTGTTGGAAGCAGCACAAAAAGATCTAATCCAAAGAAATGCCGTCAGAACTTCTGCAAATTTAGTGCTTAGCTCACAGCCCTTATGGATGACGAAGGGAATGCTTGAACATCCCTCCATGACATAAAATTGATAACGGAAGAATTTAACACCAGCTTTTTCCGTTCCATAATCCCCGTCCCTCACTCCGAAACCCCCACTGGAAAAAATCACCTGGGATCTTACTCTTTAAAGTACGTGTTGCGATATATGCCATAAAGAATGGCACATCTCCAGTATTTTGACATCACCGCCGACTTTCTAAGAGCTGGAGGCCATAATCTACATGTATTACTCGCTACACATATGACATCCTACCTCCACAAGGGAAAAATTTCAGACCAGTGGAGGACATCGCACACAATCATCCTCCATTACAAGGATGACTGTAGGGATCTTTGTAATTATCGTCCAATTTGCTTGGTGAGTGTGCTCTACAAGCTCTTTACGAATATTATACTTTTGCGCATATCAAGAACTTTGGATGAGGCTCAGCCAATTGAACAAGCAGAATTCCGTAAAGGATTTTGCCGCATAGACCACATCCAAACCGTATCACGGGTCATTGAAGTCTGTCGGAAATGTCACATGCCCTCAACCCTAACACTTGTCGACTATGAAAGCGTTTGATAGCGTCGAAACGAAGGCAGTCTTAACAGCGCTCATCGATCAAGACTGGATCTGCCCTATATAAGAATCTTCTCAGACTGCTATCAAAACTGTACCACAAAAATACAGCTTTTTCGTCGACCTCTGACCATGCCGATTGGCGAAGGGGTTCAAAAGGGTGGTATGATATCGCCAAAGCTGTTCACCGCCGCGCTGTAGTGGGTAATGAAGTCACTCGATGGGAGCGAGAAGGGTATTCTTGCCGATGGAAAATGACTGCCACATGTTCGTTTTGCGGACGACATCGTCATCTTTTCGAATAGCACTAAGGAAGCAGAGACGATGCTAGAGGAATGAAACGAAGCCGCAGAGAAGATCGGATTACATAGCAATAGGATGAAAACCCAGTCCATGAAGAACCCATGGTGCAATGGTGATTAGGTCGAAGTGGATGGTTCTCTGATTGCAGAAACCACCTCGTATGTGTACCACAGGCTGTTATTGAACATGGAAAATAACATGAAAGAGAAACTAGGTAGAAGGAGAAGAGCAGCATGGGCTGCATTCGAAACTCTCAAAAAAGCCGCCGACGACCAACGGACGCAGAACTCCGTGCTCACATTTTCAATTCAGCGGTCCATCCGGCGCTCTGCTATGCAGCTGAGACGTGGCTGATATTCGATCACGTCAAGACTGCTACGAACAACTCACAAAGCGCTCGAATGATGTCTTATGAAATTCAGTCGGCTCACCTATCATCTGGCCAACTTGCGTAGCTCAGATCTTCGAGGTCCATCCCATCTTCATGACCCAGAGGTTTATATATCTATAGCGAAACACTGATAGGCTAGTCATATACTGGGAAGAACACACGACAGATGTATGAGAAGAACTGTAGAGTGGCTTCCACGACAATGTACGCTCCCTCGAGGACGACCATCTACACGTTGGGAGGACGTTTTCGTTGGAAGAATTAAGGAGTTCTACTCGCAGCTGCCTATACATTCCAGATCACGATATGACACTCGCAGCAGCCGCCATGCTCAAATTAGAGCACCGTCATAGACGACTGCTGCGCAGCAAAGGGGCGAATAGATTATGTGCTGGGGTGCGCACAACTAGTGAAGACGGACCGTCCAAGTATCCAAGTAGGTAAGTAAGTATCCGTGATTTGTAAACTTTCAACATGCGAAGTGATATAACAATGAATTATAAGCTGAATTAGGCAACCGGCTATCACTGAACTTCGAACTTACTGACAAGTCATCTCTTCTGTTGATTGATACCGTCTCCCTAAGAAGTTGAAAACGCATTCCTTTGGCTAACGTTTTCTACGCGTTTCGACTTTTCCGAAGTTGGTTGAGCTGAGTCAATTCTCCACGGTCGCTCTTCTTAGTTGTGATCTCCGCCCTTGTCCTCGTACGGTCCGACATTCTTCGGAGTATCACCCTTCAAGTGAAACTCTAAACCTGCATTGCTCTTTTTATAGAACGATTTTTGATGACAGTCGATCATTCAGCGATAATACTTGCAGCAATCCAAAAGTCCGACTTCCACTAACGCCGTAATTGTTGACAAAAATCACAAATTGTCCTTTTTATTACAAAACTTGCACGAGGTTGATACTTATCCTTACGAATTCGATGGCTCACGTTTTAACTCCTTCGTGTTCCTCACAGTCTGGAAAGCGTTCTGTACTAAATCAGTTCCAATTATTCAATTGATAATTTTCAAGAAAAAGTGTCACAAATTTCCTTTTTCATTCTCGCTTCTGAGCAATCTTTCCTACATTTGGAGAAAGTTAATGAAACTCATTGCCTAACGACCTAAACAGGAGAGCCCAACTTAAACTAGTTTTGAAGGCCTTAAAGGTTTTCCGCTTTGACGTTTTTGATTGCGTCTCAAGATTGTAACATCAGCTCAATGTCCTGATCACAGTGTCTCTCTGCACTGTGTACACATAAAGAAGCACTACAACTATTCGATTTTCCATCAAAGTGCTCGTTCATGCGTACATAAAGTGGTCCACTCATATCAGCTATGTAGTCGCCACTACATTCGTACATGAGATCAGACACATTGCGCCTAAACTCAAGCAGTCTCTCTCTTTACCAATAATACACATCACTCAGTCACTTGTTCCACACAAACAGTAGCTCAATATGTTAGGGAAAATTCTTAATTTATATAGCTTCACAGACTACTGCTTTTAGGAGGTCTTTCAATCGCGGCACTCCGTTCGAAATCAAATATTGTCCAAAACTATCTTCTCATTTGGGTCTGACGTAGCATTGTTCTTGTTATGGGGCCTATTTTTCCTTCCCCTAATTCTTGTGACTATTCTCTTTTGGCCATTTGATATAGCTATTTCTCAAAATGGCTACAGGAAACAAACATTAACAAGCGCGCGGGCTAAGCGCCGCTCCCACCTCTCCTCCCACAACTCTCCAGCAGTCAAAAAATAACTGCCCCATGGAGCGTCACAGCTTAGGTTATCTTCAAGATTGCAAGTAGACGTGCCCAGCCAGTATTCTACGTTAATGAAGAAGAAGACGAAAAAAGAACTGGATGACGGACGTACTAAGATATGCTCAGTGAAAAAGAAACACTATGAAGATGGATCAGTGAAGATTTTTGAAAAGTGTAATTCAAAGTTTGGCTCTACGTAAAGCTATAGGAAAGCATTTCATTCTGTTGCGCTATGAATTTTTGGTTGCTATATATCCATTTGTCATAGATATGAGCATTATTCGTCGTTGCAACCTTTACCAGTGTGCATGCATCTTATTTTGAGCGTTCTATGTATTTGATAGCCGATTGTTTTAAAGGCGATTCCACTTAGCATGCTCATCTTCCAAGAGCTGATTTCAATGTGGTCACGTGCAGGTGGTTGTGGCCATCCACTAGTGAACCACAAATCTGGTCGTTCTCTGCTTCCATGGCCATGCTCCTCGTTCGCCGTTTGCATGCTTACACTGTGCTGAGTTTTATGAATCATTCAAGGTGCTTATATACGAAGAGGAGTCGAGTACTTTTGCATACGAAAAATCTGTGTAATAAACCGTACTAATAAAACTAGCGAGTCCTGCGTATTTCTTTCCTATTCATTGTTGTCATTCAACATTCACTTCTTCGGAAATGTGCTTAACTGATCTAGTGAGAAAATAAGAGTTGATTTTATTTTTCTGAACTTTTATTTAAGAAGACTCTAAAACTTCCAGCCGAGATCGCATGATATTGAGCCAAATAGATCAATAGAACAACTATGAAGAAATGATGTGAGTGGTCGTCAAAGGTGTTGTCACACAGAATCTTGCCCTACTTTTTGGTGCTGATAGGAGGTCTTCAAGAAAACGTAAGGCTCAAGTACATGAAATAATTGACTTCTACGTACTTTACATGGCCCCTTTTGAGAGCTGATTGTAGCACAGACATATCTATAACGATAAAAAAAATGATGTCTAATAAAAAATGACGCTCTCATTCTCACAGGATAGGCTACAAGAATACGCATCAAAATATTTTATACCGAAAGATACGGATTCTTTGGATACATGAGAGTCTTTTGCTAAAAATAACTACAGGAAAGTCACGAAAGTCGCTTTAGTGCGACTCCATGTCTTATGACGCTATAGTGCTTCTAACACACAAACATTGCTATATAATTGGCAACAAAACCCGTCCACCCAGCGAGCCTACCTACCTCAAAGGTGAGGTGTACATTTGTTTTTATTGGTATATCACACTGAAAAGGTCTTTTGAAAAAGCAAACTCACTAATGAATTCTACATTCCTCAACCTATAAAGTGACTAGTGATAGTCAGTGAAAGAGGAGGAAATACAACTTTTTGATTGCACGAATTCAAACGTAATGAGTTTGAATTGCTGGTCGGCGCTGATTTTCGAGCATATATAATTGCTACAAATTGATATAGATTGTATAAATTGTTGATTGTTGAGTTTTTTGAGTAGGAAACCTATAACAGCAGTGAAAAGTTCCGAAATTGGGGGTGAAGAATTGCACTCTTTCTGCAGAAGAACCCTACAACATCATGAATACAAACTATATCAAGGTTTACTTCTACTAAGCACAGAAAAATCCTCCACCTAAGTATCTTCTAAGATTTATGCATCGTAAAAATGCGTCTTTGACTTGTGTCTTTACGATTTCGTCGAAAGAATTGTGACAAATGTGCTGGAAATGCGCTGTTATCCCAAAAACGTAGCTCTCATATTGAAAAATAGGGACTTTAAACCAAAAATACGCTTGTAGAAATTTCTTCCACAATGATCAATCTTCTAATTGCAATAGTGCTTACTTAAAACCAAAATTTCAATATTTAATTGCCGACAGAACATCCTGTAATGTTCAAATATCCGGCCTATAACACCAAAAGCAACAAGTTATCTTCTTTTGTTTAGTAGAGCTTCGCGCAGAAATTTTTTCACAAAATAAATTTGGCTTCAATATCAGCATTTGTTAAATTGGCGAATGATAATAAATGCACATAAAAAGAGGAAAAATTGTTGGACAACAGTCGGGGATGAATTCCTTCTTGTAAGAAAGTTCTTTTCTTGGAACATGGGGTGTTTCTGACACATGGTTCTTAATTCTACTAGAATTACCCTTATAAAGCTTTTCTTCGTTATTTTGCATCCTTTTCATGACGATAGAACATTTCTAAAGCTGAAACTTCACTTGTAACTACTAATATACCAGCTATAAAGTCCGAGTGGCTGGGTAACATTTAAAGCGTAAAATTCTATCTTCTATTCGTTTTACAACAACCTGTCATAACCTCCTGAAAAACCACTTACAGTGTCAAAATCCACGAGATTTGAGCTATCGAACTACTACTATGGATTTGGCAAAGTTTTATATACAAGCCAAAGTCGAGCAAATGAATAAAAAGTGTGAAACAAAATATCATCTTTGTCGTCACAATGAAATAAAAGCGCTTCTTCAAAAATCAAACATATTGTTAACATTTCTGAAATTGTAGAAACCTGAGCTATCTAATCATTGCCAAATGTCTAAGACAAAAGTGTTGTCCTGCAGGAAAGGTTTTAAAGCAAACGTGTCCCTCAGCTGGGTACACGTCGTCCTTGCGAGACTAAAGGATGACAGTAAGCAGGTGTGCAATGCATATATAAAATATCTCCTACACAGAAATCCGGAATCCGATTCGGCTTTGAGCTCGTCGGAATGAGCTTATCTATCGTTTTCAATAAAGTTCCAACGAAAATGGGAAAGTAGTTATTAGCAAACCTCCCAACGGAGTTTTGCTATCTTTTCGGAAATTACATGATAATTTAGGCAGCGCAAATGGTCTACGACCTTAGAGAGCAAGTGGTATCGCAGAGGCTCGAGGACCTTAGACAGAAATGGTCCAAGTGACAAGGGCGGCACCCAGCTGCCACCAACCTCAACAGTCAGTTCGATCGCGGGTCATCATCCGTACGGTCGTCTGACATCACCCGGACCACCTCACCTCAGTACATTGTCGATCCATTATTGCTCTCTCTACACAACCTCGTTGTCTTGTAACTAATTACTTTCATAAGGTTGCATTCATACAACTTAGATGAATTCAATAGATTTGTGAGTGGAACATAGTTTTTTCCGTGGCGGAGCAAACTCTTTTTGGCTATGCTCGACCCATCACCGCGGTTTAGGGATTCTGCCCATATCTAATCACTAGCGACCCCACTGCTAACACTATATACTCACCCACTGGATCCCGCCGTCGGTGTTCTACTTGGGGGCGAACATAGCATTCCCAAATGGGCTCCGCCGCTTAGTCATGCTTCGACAATTACGAAACATCTTCAATTACAATAACATCGTCAATTACAATAACATTGTCACTTGTCATAACAATGTCAAATGCAATAACATGATCATATGCAATAACATGATCACTTACGATAACATCATCACTTAAATAGCACCGTCAGCTACAATAACACCACTTGCCATAACACTGTCCTCGATACTCCTCATCAGTCGGTCACCCATATTGACTTACGCATATGTTCACATAACGATAGGTCGTGGTCATATATGTAAATCATTATATCATCATTCTAATAATGCATGCATATTATAGGTTGTTTTGGTATAATCCATATAAAGGATTTAAACTCTTCTCTCTTGTCCGTTGCGAGACACAAATCGGCAGCGGATCACAAGAGCAAAACCACTGAACCTTCACCACACGAACTGCCGAAACATCAGCTATCGAATAAAGTTTAATGTAACACCTCGTGTTCTGCTCGAAGAAGAAAATCAAGAATCTCTTAAAACTATTTTACATAGAAATCTTAGACGTGACATAGAAGGACTTAGACACGAAGAACTTTGCCAGATCTCAAAAAGACCACCAAGTCAATTGAATTAATTTTTTTCGGATCGAGAGTGCAACAAAGTGAAAAAGGGCCCACTTTGAAACACTGTAATAGCTTTACATTGGAGTTTTTGAAAGAGACCTGGGAAATTCTTAGAATCTTGCATGAAAAATTAAGAGGCACAGATTGCCTACATGCTATACATTCGCACAATTCAGAGAACATATGCAGAAATACTTAGAAGTTGTTTAATTCACGTCAAATTCAGAAGAAGACTTCTATGAGAAGCTATGAAAAGCTCTTTTTTGATCTCTAGAGGCGTCTCACTAATTCTGAGTATGTTCATAGAAAAAATAAGTACGAGTAACAACAAATATAAAAGGGATGGAGTTATGATGCTCGGTAATTACAAAATCCGTGCTAGAGTCTCCATAGATTGTTATCAAAATGAAGAAGTTACCATGGAGCTGCTTGATAGCCTCTTTTCACTATATGTAAACACTTTTGCTATAGGCGATAAAAACACGCCTAACATGTGTGTACTCCATAATTATAATTTTCTTTGGTTATAGAAATATTGATGGAGCGAAATTTAAACAAGAAGACTAACCGAAGAAGCAAGAACTGCACAAAAAAGGCAATGAAATTTTCATCCGACCAACACATACGAGACAGCACGACCTTTATAGGAGTCCGTTCAGTGCGAAAATAGTGCCCATTTTCATCTTCAGAGCACCTTTCGCCCCCCTACGATATTCATTATTTGCAATAAGAACTATTGCTGGTTTGCTGATTGTTGGTCAAGTTGTTCTGTTCCCTGGAGCCCCGCGATAAGCCTAGCCGGGGCTTCCCCAGGTCGTCACCCACATTAGAGCAGTCGCCGGCCTCACTGGATTAGAGGGAGATACCTCCTTGTGGCTAGTAGCCACGAAGACAATCTTCATTATTGGCACGGCTTACTCTTATCTGAATTTTTCGGGTGGAAGTGTCGGGCCTTTTTTTCAGCGTGGGTGCCTTGCTGGGGGACTGAGCCTCCGCTGTGCTTCGCAGTTCCACCACCCAGGAACACCTCCGAGCCGCGATGAGGCAGTAAGGTATTTGCGAGAAATAAGATTCATTAGAATCTATGAGCACTTGCATGGAAGGTAAAAAAAAAAACATTTCGTGTTTGAACAACTAAAAATTGTGATTTCTCGAGTCCACTCCATATATTTTCTCTCACTTTAATACCTAGGCTTTCATATTTCGAACTTTGAACTATTACAGTAATCAAGAAATTATCGTTTTTTTATGGAAAACCGGGTTCGCCGCGAAAGGGCTAGAATTCAATGACTCTCCAGTTTTCTCCCCCCGCCCTCACAGGAAGAACAAAACAGTGAACGAGTTTGTAAACAATGCTATTTGTGCTGCATAACTTTTCTATTGATGGTATGGAAATTATTGACTAATTTGTACACACGATAATTACTACAACACAATTTAAGCAATTTCCCGATATCCAATTGAGTAAATAGGCACAAACGAAGTTGTATGATCAAATGGAACATCGGAACACAGGTACATAGGAACTCTTGAACTTTGGATCTGCCTCGTATATGGTGGGGTTAAGCTCATATGCTGAACGACGACGAAGGCTCTATCTGATAAAGCGCTACACTAACGGAAAAGCACAAAGAGTTAAAGGCGCGCAACCAGTGGGAATGGAGGTTATAGAGCGCAAAAAGTTGCAAGTACACTTCGATGTGAAAGAAAATACCTTGTGGAAAAAGTTAATGTGAAAGTGATGCTATTGAATCAAACGAAAGTTTCATGGGAAAGCAATGTATTAGTTTGCATTGAAGTTCATGCTAGACTATGTCACAATTTGATCCGAAAGTCTAAGTGTATTTAATATAATTCCAAAAAAGAATGATTTAAGCTCAAAAAAGGGGTTGGTACGCCAGGGTCATACACTGGTGTTTCGGAGGTTCGTCCTCCTCATCAGTGACCCCCGCCCCACATTCAGCCCTGCATTGAATCAAGGAGGGAGCCGTATGTGGTGATGGCACAGTGTACTATGACATGTATCCATCACCACCCTCTCAGTCGATAGATTTTTGCTGTTAGATCAAAACTATATCAAAAGATCGACTGTTTTTGAAACCCCCAAGAAACATTCAATATAATTCCAAAAAAGACTTTTTTGAGCTTAAAATCATTCTTTTTTGGAATTATATTGAATGTTTTTTGGGGGGTTTCAAAAACAGTCGATCTTTTGATATAAGTGGATTTAAATGAGAAAGGAGAGATGTATCCAATTTAGGAAACTTAAGACAAATAGAAATAGGAATCATTCATAGAATAGTTTACTATATTGCGTTCTATTTAGTTTTTTCCAGGTTGTGAGAAAGGCAGAATCGCCGAAACATCAGTCATTGCTATATATTCTTAAGTCTTATCATTACCAACTTGCGCCTGTTTATGAAGAAGGCAACGAAATTCAGCAAGTTGCTGGGTGTAACATGAGATTCTGTATGAAAGCCAGCGTCACACTAACCGAGAAATCAGCCTCGTAAGGAAAATATGTGACTTGCAGACTGTAAGTGCTACGGAGAGTAAGTAAGTGTAAGTGCTATGTCTCCCAAGGTATAAAAGATCGTTAGTTCGACCACGCATCCCGTAAAAGCAAGCCCTCAATCCCTCCAGGGTTTCCAGGTAAGGAAAAGGGCCGTTTCTGATAAGATAAAATACACTCGTTTGACAGATTGGTAGGCTACTGAAAGCCATCTATAGGTCAGATATGCATCCAATCGATGGTACAAATGGAGCGGAACACACGGTGCAATCCTTGCGACTTTTGTCAACGCTGAAAACCTAAACGGTTTCTCATCCTTTCAAAGCCAACATATCTGTATTCAAATCTCTTACCGTTTATTTACCGAATTCCTTGGAAATATGGACAGTAATACGATCTATATATGACGCGCACGCACCACCAAAAAAATGTTATTCAAATTTTGAATGCACTGCTTTGGTTCGACACTGCAGCGGACTCACCAACGTCGGATTCCCTCGGGATGGAATAATTAGTAACATACATGCTTAATGCAAAGCTCTCTCGCTGCAATCCACGTAAGAAACGCTCTCACACGCGGCTATCTCAAGACACTATGGAGAATAAACTGGGCTCGCATCTGAACGGCATTGATGGTGGAAATGAAAAAATCATTGAACAATGGCCGAATTTTCGTGCAAAAAAAGAGTTGGAAGACTTTGTAGATGGAAGACGTGAAGAGACGAATCGAATGCAAGATGCGCTATAATGAGATGCTTGTGATGTCGATTTATGTAGTATCTTGTTTTTTATATCGCACCAACATGTTCTCAACATGTACTTTGCGAATCCCCAGCACTTTTTGCATTTCATTCATATCTTCGCATCGATCGTTCACGAAAGTCTTCGAACGATCTGTGTGTGGATTCGTCGCTTCCTGAGTGGGCTCGCCTTTTCCATATATGCTATTCAATCCAAGTGGTCAATCTCGTTGAAGTACTGAGACAGCGTAGCTAGAGCGTCACAAACCTAGATTAGAGGCCGTGAACTGTTAACAGGTAAGTCTGGTACCAACTTCCCGACTCCGGATCCATGAGAGGCTTGATGGGCCTTGATAATTAGACCAGCAGCGCGGTCGTTCTTAGCAAAACCACTACCACTCCATTACATTACTCCTAGTTTTGTAATGAATAATAAAGAATAAACAAATTGGATGCGCATTCTCTAGCAGCGGTGGACTTTAGTAATTCAAACAAACACCATCAATCAATTCTCTTGGCTTCATCACAGTGAAATAAGAGGCTTCTTGGAATGACCCCTGTTTACCCCAGTTGATGTATGAATTATACCGAGAACAGCGATGTGATTGAACAAACAGAAATGCAATTTTCTTGCGAATTGTTCTTTTCTTCAATTGCAACTTGCACGAGGCTGGTACTTCTCCTTTTTCAAAACTTTATGGCTAAGGTTTTAGCGACCCCGTCTTCATTCAATGATTAGATGGTTAGACGTACATGCCATATCTAATTATTCAGTTAATATTTCGCATTCATCAAGGATCCAACAGGAACTAATTCAACATTCTAGTAATTTGAAAAACCCCACCTTATTTATGTTCAAATGGGAGAGTTCACCGGTTTCATGTCGCATATTTGAGCTGAGTTGAACAAGCAGATTTTTGCCCACTTGGACACGACCAAGTCCCAGCAGTCGGCCACAAAGCGCAATTTTGCTTGCAGGATTCATCGGCCGTCAGTAATCTCAAGCACCAAACATGTGGTTTTTATCATAGAAGCTTCTATAGTAACTGAAGATTGCTTGGAATGATGAGTGATCCTATCATCACTAGTAGCAAACCCCAACACAATTTCCATCCCGCCACAGAGTTGTGGTTTTGCAAGGCTTTCCTTCCTCGGACTTCTTAATCCCCAGCTATGATTTAATGCAGTCATCAACAATATTTGCCAGCCTTTGTCAGGGTGTACCCAAGATGTCCGAAATGCGAGGTTGTAATTAACTTTTAAGGACACCTATGTATAGAAGAATCGAAGTAGAGCCACAATGGGGAGGCAAACTATTGGTGGGCAGGGTGTGTATTATTTAAAAAATTTTTGAAAGCATTGCATTCAAGCAGCTAGGTCTGGGATCTACGATTTTGGATACAAGAACAGCAATAAAGCTATTTTCTCAAAATCGGACAATAAATATTACATTTGAGAGTCAGAAAACGAATTCAGAACTAAGAAAATGGGATTAAAATAGGTAGGGATTGAGATTTACAGAAGAAATCTTGCTATGTGACCTTAAGAGTGTTCACAACTTGGAAAAATAAACCGCTTAGAATTTTTTGATACTAAGCTTATTAAAATGCGGAAAAAGAAATTCAAAATCTGAAAGAATCCGGAAAGAAAGCTTAACCCTGGTAGCCACAAACAGCATTGACACTTATGAGCACCATCATATCTGACGAAAGCAATCTCGCTTGTTCAGCTGATTTCACAAAAGAAATATTCACGTAAACGCGTAAAAAGGGAGAAATACATTTGAAAGGTCGAAGACATGAAAAACTGGACGTAGCGAAGAGAAGTGAGATTGTGATTATTTTTATATTCAGTACCAAAATTTAATTGCAGCTGAGATACATTTGCTTTGAATTTGATAGTGATTAATATTCACTCATCGCATGACTTCACATGAGGTCGTTCTGTCACAAATGTGTTGAATAAGATAGGGAATTCCACGAAAACGTCACAGACACGAGATCATAAATATTTTATAACATATCGTGTTCTGAGAAGGCGTCAATTACCGCATATATGAAGTAGCGATTCTTTTGGCGCATAAAAGAGAGCAACCAGGCAGCAGTATGTTGGCTCTTTGATACGCTTACACGATTAGCTGAATCGACTGCAGTGGAGCAGCATACGACTCGAATCGGCTCGAAAAACCCAAAATGCATGAATGAACAACTGTAGAATCATAATAATTTAAAGGACCATTTTTATATAAACCACAGCGATTATGAAAAACTTTGGAGAAGTTGAAGCCGCCGAAACATCAGCCAATGAATGAATATGACGACGATGACGGCGGCAACAATAACAAAAGCTACGACAACGACATTAACAATAGCAACAACAATAACAACAACAACAACAACTACTACTACTACTACGACTACAACAACAACAACAAAAAAAAATTAACACTAACAGCAACATAAGTATTCGAAAGGTCTGAAGAAGAAGACGAAGTTGCTGAAACGTTAACCACTGAACGGCTACGATGACGACAACGACAGCAAGAACAACAACAACAAACAATAACAACATTAACATCAACAATAATGTAACTTGATATCGGCCTCGCGTCAACTCATTATAAGCACTCATCAAGATTTACATGTGGACACTGGATTGAAACGCAAAAAGAGCGAAAATGATAAAACGTTGACCTATTTTTTCGACGTTAGGTGAAAATTGTGATGATTATAAGCATCGGTGATCGATAGATAAGGGATATGTAAGTGCTAGAAACGAAAAAGGAACTCTCATGGATTTCCTACCTATGTGGCCATCGATTTATTTGGTATGAGGGGATGAGTATTTGTGGACAGTCCTCAACTAATGCGGGCAACCTACCGCGTAAGGAAACTTAATGACGTCCAAGATGTGGAGCGTGGGAATGCACATCTCTAGCAAATTAACTAGGAAACGACGGAAATTCAACATGTTTAGGAGACCGATGAAGCGGAGTCTAAGCGAGAAAGTGTAGACGTTACCTTTACTAGTCGATAAAGACGAAAGAAAACCGAGAAAAGTCGGAGAGAATTTCCAAAAATGGTAGTCTGATAGGGAATCATGGAATTTTATAGTACCTTTTCTACGATACGACTGCCAGAACTTGCGAAAGCATGGTTTATACGAGAAAATAAGGACTCACTGAACGAAAATGACAAAAAGTTATTGTAACGAAACCAAGCTCTTTTCATCTCATGGTTTTTTATTGAGAACAAAATTTTTCGCAGATCCCTACTCTGCAAGTCGGCGTTTAGATATTATGCACGTATTTGGAATGACTCATATGCTCCGTGTAAAAGCAAGCCATCTTATGTTATTGATGATGTAGGCCGAGTCAGAACATGCGTGAGTGAGTCAGAGAATGATACATTTTCAATCCTTTGAAGAAAAAAAGTGATGAAATACGACAGATGTTAAGCAAACAAGAATGCATATGAAAGTTTGAAGCAGAGTGGAGAATGACGGATCGATTTTGGATTGCATTGGACGCGACAGGGGAGGTGGCCACAAAAGAATTACTGATGGGCAACTTCTGAAAGTGAATACATAGCAACTCTGCAGAGCAACCCAGACGTGGGAATGAGAGCAGAACACATTGAATTGAAAATGCAACCCTTCGCTTGCACGACTCCTCATTTGAGATACTTTCCGGAAAAAAATCATCATTTTCGAATTGTTTGCTAGTGACACTCGACTGCTAACGATTCTTTCAGTGCAGCAGTTTTCTGAAAAAGACGCCAGCGATGATTTCCTCTATGGCTTGATAAGGAATGTTCCACGTTTGGAAGCGAAGTTAGTGCAAAATCTCCATTCGTCTTCTTCCAGATTCTGAACCATATAAGATAGGTCTGCACACACTTCACATGTGCCATTTTTTTGTGAAATTTTTTTTCGGAAGCTTTTCGCCATTCTTTTAAGCCACCACGTAGCAAGAATTTTGCCGTCATTCAATGAATGTATCAGTTGCTCACCCACTTCCACTGTCAAATAGCATTAGTGCATTCATCGTTGCATAACTGCGACTTATCTCAACAATTGTGACAACCTAATCCGCAATTGATTATTCACAGACTTTTTCCGTTCCAAATTAGAGTAGTTCTATCAGAGAAGCTGTCAGCGAAGGAAACACACCTGACTAAACGCATGATTCGATAGGTTAAAGAGGGTTTTTGTGTGACTGGGTAGCACTAGATACTCTTCCATAGTGAATCAGAAATATGGCTGGACAAAAACTAGAGCGCTTCCAGTTTTCTCCTATTCTCCATTTTATTTGAAAGCGGGAATGGTATTTCATTTAATGGTCATCGTTAGAAATTTCCTCACCATTGTGAATCATGATCAACAAG
>JAHQIW010004922.1:0-12825 GCA_019055375.1 Parelaphostrongylus tenuis
CGCAGATTCCAAATTATATTCAAACACTTTTAAAAGGGCTGCGCCTTGCCTTTCCTGTGCGGGGGGGGGCAGCGAAGGCGGGCTTGGCCGCAGTCGATGAATTTTCGGGGGGGGGGAGGGGTGTTGGGCTCGAGCACTGTGATTTTCGTCGTCCCCTTGATTCCCCCTTCTTCTCTCGTATACTCTTTCCATCGAGTGGTTTCGACGGGCGTGATCGCGCGTCTTGCCCAAGGATAGGACTGGCTCTAGGCGTCCGAGGATGGCCCGGAGCATCGTATTTGGTTGCGGTGGCGTGGGTTGAGTGTGGTGATGTGGTTTTATTTTGTGGTGAGTTGGTGTTTTCGTTGGGGGTTAGGGGTTTTTGGTTGTTTCTGGTGTTTTTGGTGTTTTGGTGGGGTTTGCGTGGGGTATTTTTTGCTTCTTGGTGGTGGGTGGTTTGTGGGGGGGTTTTTTTTGTTGGTAGTGGTGGTTAGAGTCCCCCCCCCATTCAAATTTTTATTTACAGTTCAGTTTTACACATAGGTTTCTTCCTAGGAAGAGAAGCTATCTGTGGAACCGTTAGATTGTCAGTTGTTCAGCTCAACCTAAAACATTTTTTTTTTTTTGGGGGGTTTTTTTTTAAGATTGTCACTTTTTGCAGCATCGTTATATTATCACTACACGAGATGGGATATAATAGGATATGAGGTAAATATTGCAATTTTGCATTGTTGATGAGTGTAAGGCATTGTGCGCTACTGATAATGGGTTAAAATCAAGTTTTGGAAATGCTCTGGGTTATATTATTATGGAAAGTTGTTATGATGATTGGTAGACAATTAACGCAGATGGGACTTGTTCTTCTGCGTGACAGTCTTATGCTAGCCGTAAATGGGTGGAATAGTAACGATTATGATAAATCCATAATATATTCTAGATTTATCGCATCTTTCCTACTGCCGACTACCGATCACCCTCGGCACAGTAAAAAATCGATCAATAGTTTTTTTTTCTGATTGAGGGCAGTTCCGAAGGAGTTTGAAAATTGAGTGTACTATGATAGATGAATATTAATGAATGCAATCCAGTGGGTAGTAATGCACAGTGCGATAACACCAATGAAAATACCGTGGCTGATCCTTGAGCGTACATTTATAGCAGCGAGGTTCCGCCATTTTTAAGAGTTCTGGAAAGATCAAATCGAATCGGCAATCATTCCGTCGAAAGCCTCCCTGCCTCCTCCAGCAGTACAAACAGTACATTATTTGGGGAACGAGTTTTTTGGTCGCATGAGCAAAAAAATTCAGTCTAATGCAACACTCAACGCTCATGATGTTTTGAGATCTTATGATTCAATTAATTCATTGAAAGAAATGAGTATCTTCTTCTATTTAGCCGTTCTGAGGTATTATTGATGTTATTTGTTAAATATGAGCGAAGAATACAGCAATACAGTTACTAATGCAGCTTGAATATACAATAATCGAGGTACTAACGTTTCGGCGGGTCGCCTTCTCAGAGCCTGGAAAGATAATATTGGTCTGCAATCCGCTAAGCCAAACTTCCATAACCCTATTAAAAAATGTTAAAAACGAAGTTTGTATCGCATAGTAGAAGCTTCATTTTGAAAACACTCACCGTTTTGATGTCTTGGGATTATCAATCAATCATTGAAAGACCTGCCGATTAAAGTTAGTGCATAAGCGAGGCTGCGCTAAGCTCAAGCTGGGAAGATTAGCCTGAGGTGTGGTGCGAAACCAGCGTTATTTTCCGAGCACCTCCCTCTTGCAGTCCCACCATTAAACCTCTACTATGTATTCGAAAGGCTTACAAAGCGTTCCCAGTGAGGTTTTTTGAGTCGAAGATACGCTTCGCAGCTAGGTGCTTTTTTACCACGGATTGCAGAGTTGGTCTACCCCTTTTGTTAATGTATTCGTCCTCTTATGTCTTGCAAGAGATTATTAAAATGTACCAGATCTCATGCAATCACCATCTATGTCGTTTGGGCAAACTTAGCATTTTCAATATGCCAAATAATCAATCTTGAGCCACGCATGTTATGTCTTCTGTTAGATAGGCTGACTTATAGAGCCCGACACACGTGTTCCACCTTGACGGTCTCGTCAGTCGGGCAGTTACCCTTCGTCTTTAGCAATTCTCTTAGGGCCTCAGTCCCTTGTACTAAGAGTATGCGACGAACGAACATTTTTACATTGTATGTCTGATGAAATTATCACAGAACACACAGTGTCAGCACACTCGATTGCTCTTGAGCTGGTATTATTAGTATATAATACTTTTTTTCGGGTGTTTTCTTAAGACCACGCTCAAACTTCAATATGCCAGATATCATTTTTGAGCCGTTTTTGCCAAAATTCGGCAGTCTTCGTTCCGGAGAGGCGGTACACAAACGGTCGCTGACTGAATGACGCTTTTGAGTATTTGTGGTTTTTCGAAGACCCCTGAAGAACACCTAGCTGGAAACGTAACTCCGACCCAAAGCCCCACAAAGCCCGCAATAAGGAACAAAAGCATATAGAAGCTGATTTTGACTTGAATATCACGGTCCTTGCCACAGGTATCAAAAACATCGCACGCATAATTTTGGAGCCTTTCGCATACATAGTAAAGGCCCAAGAATGAACCAAATGAGGAGTGCCTCGTAATAACGCGTGACTTCACACCATACCTCATGCTAATCTTCCCAAGCCTGAGCCAGGCTCAGCCTTCGTCTCATGCACCTAACTCTGAACCGTTGAGTCTTTAGGTGTTAATTGTGGAAGACCCTAAAAACATTTAAGCAAGATGACTGGTTTTTGAGATGAAGTTTTTACTATGCAAACCAAAAATTCGTTTTTCTTACGTTTTCTGCTGAGATTATGGAGTGCCGTTTGACTGAAATGATTTTTGCGAATCAATTTTGATCTTTTTTTTTTCCAGCCTCTGAAAATGGCGAGTCTCGCCGAAAAGTAAGCCTCACAATTATTGCCTATTGATGGTTGCACTACTACTTTGATATTATTGTATTACATCACTATTACTACAAAACACAATATCTATTTTCATAAACACATCGAAACTCGCTAGGACAGAAAAAAATACACTGATCGATTTTCACAGCATTTGGAAAACATCAATCAAAACATGTAAATTGCATATACATTAACGTTACATTAAAGAACCCTGAAACTTTTGAAAGCCCGATACGACCGTGATCGTCCTCGCTAATTACTCTCTAGTATAGGTGACTAGAGCTCCCAACCCAAAAGAAAGAAGAATTGCTAAAGACGGATGGTACTAAGCCCGCACATGATGAAGACCATCAGGTCGATGAATGTGCCGGGCTCCATGAAATCAGCATAGGTGTGACCGCGGCATGACATGTTGGCCATCAAATAATTGGTGACGAGCTATGTGTGAAATTTGAGCATGATTTTCAAGAAAAGATTCAAAACGAACAAGTCAGATTGTTGCATCAGTGTAGACCCCTTGCTGCAGAAGTCTGTTGCAGAAAAAAACTGTACTTGACGAGAGTAGACAAGGCTTACCAATGGAGTTCATGAACCTGAAACTAGATATAGAACATCATGCAGTGCATAATCAAAAGCAGTGTAATGTTGTTGAGATCTATAGACAAGAAAGAGTTGACCCTCACCACCACCAGCGCACGGCTCTTTGGTAGATCCAGCTACGGGAAAGTACAAGGTGAATGTGATGAGTTAGGACACAAAAAAGGGGACCGCGACTTCACCGATTCGATGTTTATGAACTGCTCATTCATCAGGAGGGCAAACAAATGCTAAGCGCATCTCGTTGCTTTTTTCACTTTGAAATAACCAATGAACCTCACATCAAAGTAATTCGTCTACTCTTCCTTTCGGTCACTGATCTATGTATGCTGAACGTTTGAGCAGTCTACAAAGAGCGCGTGAGGAATATAACGTATAGTGACTTCAAGAAGAGGGTATGTCAACCTGAGTAATTACCGAAAGACAGGAGAAGAAGAATCGACAAGAAGCATATTCTCTGTTTGGATTGTTTCAAAATTTACCCGTTCAAAATGTGGTTGTAAGCGCTTACAAGCTTACGGAATAAGGAATGTGTAGTACAGCTCACTGTTATGATGTATATTGTGGCAAGTAAGCATGAATTAATTTTTGAGAATGTGCTAATTGTTGATTGTAAAAGGTGTGATTTTCTGAGGCGAAGAGGGTACACTGTTCACCCGGTACTAATTTGTCGGGTAAATGTTTTATGTTTGTTGTTGATTTTATAAGTTATTGAATGTTTGGAAAATGGTCAGAAATATGTGCCTCTAAAGATTTGTTCTCCGAAATAATGAACGTGGCTCTTTGTACACTTATTCCAGCTATACACTACAGTTGTCCTCCAAATAAACCATTATCTGAGCTGTTTTAGTTGTGGAAGATGTTCTTTAGAGGTACGTTCTTGTCCAGACGATACAATATCACATAATAAGGGTTGAAGTTTCTTTCTTTAAAAGAATGTGGTACTACCGCTGTTGAAGGAGTTAAAGGGAAGTAGTTCGCTATTAATATTCGCGATACTTTGTTCTTTATGTGACGATAAGATACCTATAACCGTATGAAATTTATTTATAATTTTCAATAAATCACCTATGAAGTCTAAGCGGCGCTGTATAATTTGAGACATAAACTTTGATTCTTCTTTTCGTTCTTACAGCGTTATATGGCAAAAGTTCAAAAAAGTCATTATATCTCCAAAATTTTCGAGATTTGAACTATCTAATGACTAGTAAAGCTTCAGTTAAGTGTCACATCGAAGTCCTAGCCGAGCAAATCTAACAAAACTGAGTGTGAAACATGGCATTATTTCTCCTTGCTTCAGTGTAATAAAAAGTCTCTTTCTAAAATTTAACCAAATCGTTGAAAATCGCATAAATTTAAGACTTCGAATGACTAACGAATGTCTGCGATAAAAACTTTTTTTTTCGGAGAGAAAGGCCTTCAAACAATCGTGTACCTCAGCAGGTACACGTCGTCCTTTCGAGGTTTAAAGTATCTAAAGGTGACTGAAATGCTAAAAACAACGTGGATGCGAAATGGGCGTAAATGTCAAAGGGCTGAAGATGACTGAATTTAATAAATGATTCAATGATGTTTATTTTGAGTTGATATAGCAGTTTAGAATTACTTGTTGAAATTGTGTTATAGCTCTCGTACAAGCTTACAAATCTGAAAGCGGTGTGAATCTAAAATCTATGCTCATAAGATGCGTATGAAGCGTATCTCAAATAGATAAAACTAAGACAATCAACGAAAATTGTATTTTTGCTTAGACTGTTTTGATACTGCTTTTAAAGTGGTACGTAATAAGAGTTACGGGTTATGGAACTGAATATGACGAATGTTTACGATATAATTTTGATGGTTTTGGGTGAATTAGTGATTGAAAATAAATACTGTGAGATTCGAAAGTTGTTATCAGTATAAAGGCGTGCGCTTAGCATTAGCTGTATCTCAAAAACTGTCCTTCTCCTGAGTACATTCATTGGGTCTATACGCAACAATCAGATCTGTAATAACCTTGCCACATTTGACATTTCGTGCTTTCATGTAGTTGGGAAAGTATATGCTCTTCAGTAAAACAGTTTCATATAAGCACTCATATGCGATGAAACAGATTCCTAACACTTGTACAGAACCCCATCAATGACAAGCGAAGACTGAAACAGGTGTTGTGTGCTTACGTGTTTCCTCTTTTTCTAACTGGAACAAGTAAAGATAATGATGATTGCTTCTTATAGAAATACAGCGATGAATAATTAGATATGCTGTGTACAAGATTGTTGCATGCATTCTATGGGATGACTTAGAACAAAAAATTCGTGTTCTGCTTTGCACTAACAAACTGCACAAGGTGAAGCGATTACTAATTGCGCGATAGCCTACGTTGACGTAAGAAAGATTGACCCATAACGCCGGTCTTTTCGCAAGTTGAACACTTTTGTTCAGCCTAATTTGGTTATTGCACATCGTTCATAGAATTGCAAGTAGATTTCTCATAAAGAGCAACATTTTCTGTGCTTGCAGAACCTATTTTTCCGAATAGTTTTGCAAGGTTAATGCGTGATGTTATAAAATAGCCCAGCCAAACGACCGATTTACACTTTCATGCGATCCGCTCTCTTTGATACAACAATCTCGAAAGTAATCGCCAGTAAATTTTACGGAGTGACAACTTGTAGAGCGACTTACTTCGCACATGTGGCATGTCCGTCATGGAATGGTGAAAACCTGTTCATAAAGTTCCGAGTACGTGTAGATTGGAAGCCACCTCATACATATCCACTTGACGTCCAATGCGCATGGGGAACAACAGAAGGAGAAAACGGATAAAAAAAGGAGAAACAGCATCATATCTCGCTTTTTTTTCAAAATGCCGTTGCAAACTAAATACTCGAAAATACACGATCCTTTTCTCATACAGCCACACGAGGACTTTACTATGCAGCAGGGACGTGAGTTGATAACTTTAACTATTGTTCGGTTCCAAAATAGCATAGGTCAATAGCGAGGTTGAATGGAACGGTCACAGAATAAAAAGCACGTGACGATATTCTAATCGCACAAAAACTCTCATGAAAATTTGTGCCACAACTGGCAATCCCTTTTTTATATGAAAGAAAAATGATTTGAAGACCTTTTTTTTCCAGACTATTACTTAAAAACCTTGAATTTCGGCAATTCTGATACTATGTCTAGTTTCTAAGAAAGGTCCTCTAGTGTGTTTAGCAGTGAAAACGAAATAAAATATCATACTCGATTGACTTTGCTGCACGGTTGAAGTCGGCGAACAGATTCTTATCGAATTTCCAGGATTCATTGAATAGTTAAAATCTCGTTGATTATGGATCTAAATGTGGTTTTGGAAAAGTTCACAATGAGGCATCTCAGAGTGAAATTAGTACTTCTTTTCATGCTCAGTACTCAAGTGTCACTTAACGTCAAAACGAGTTGTTCGTATGGGCGGCATTATGAAATGAAATCAAAGGTGATACCGACAGTTTCAAGAACAAAGTTTATTTTATATACCTAATACCAGAAACCTCAAAGTTTCCAAAACAAAGATAAATGCTCAAAGGAATACAAAAAATGCTCTCTCTCTCTAATTGTTTTTGCGCGCAACAATTTCAGTTGTTTCCAGGTACGATTTTCGCTGTTAATTCGAAAACTCTTCTGCCCTTTCGGAATAATTATAGGTATATTTTTGATATTCTGATACATGGCTATCATATCTAAGAGGCCAATGTTTGGTGCGTACCTCACAGACTGCCAAACGTCATTTTTTTTTGCTCTATGAAGCCCTTTCCAAAAACTAAACCTGTTTTCATAGCCACTATTTTATAGTATAGATAAGATATCAGAACTCTGTTGATGATTCATTCAATTACAGAGTAAGAATGGGCATCGAAAGCAAAGCGAAATTTTCTTTCCAATGCTACAGAGCACTAGAAACAGATTCAAATATAGTGTTGGTATCGCCTAAATTAAGCTATTTGATGGCTATTGTAGTTGGTACGCCAGGGCTATACACGCGTGTTTCGGAGGTCCTCGCCCCCCTTCGTCAGTAGCCCAAGCCCTACATCAAGTCCTGCATTGTAGCAAGGAGGGAGCTAAGCCACTTCTCAGTCGATGGATCTCAGCTGGTTCTCGGCATTAAGGAACTAGGCCCTCCTTGCTGTAATGCAGGGCTTAAATGTGAAGCGTGGGCTACTGACGAGGGGGCGAGACCTCCGAAAAACGCGTGCATAGCCCTGGCGTATTAATCTCGGGTAAGGCTTCAAACATTCTTTTTTTTCAAATTATTTTAATGTTTAAGGCGAGTTTCTGAAAACAGTCAATGCCACGGCTTTCGGAGTTCCGAAAAAAAAAAGAAAAGCCTATTCTCCGTAAGGAGTAGCTGTTATTGACGTGTCAAAATACGGCAAGTATGAACATTCAGTTCGTTTCAGTTGACAACAGCATTGTACCGTCCCAAATAAAACTCTTGCTACAGGATCTCTGCAAGGATGATTCATCGCTTCCATTCAACAGCACTCTTCAATCAATGGTAAAAGGTATGGTTACACATTAACACCGGAGCCCTTCAGTGCTTCGCCATTATGGATTAAGTAGAAGGGCATTGAAATGGACCAGAGAGATCAAAGCGATCTTGAAAGAGATCACTAGCAACATGGATTCACATTCTCCTTGCAGGCGTGCTGTAGCGAAGAATTGCAGCAGCACACCACCCATGATTGTTCTCCTAGGGCTTGTAAAAAAGACACAATGACTATACGCATTCTTGCAGGAAACGACGTTCTGGAAGTATGGAGAGCCATTTTGTCAGTTCAAAAAGTAGCAGCTATGTTACGACACAGCAAAAACGAATGCCTTAAATGTTCGGCCACGGTTCCGAAGTACAGAGTTGCGCTTTGGGAAAAAGTGGAAATGAAATTGTAAGATACTGTATATTTCTGAGTTCATGAAAGACTTCCCAAAAGGCGTGCATGAGAGTCGTAGCCATCTGAAATGCGGAAAGGGGGATGTAAAACGCCACGCCTCTAAGAAAAGTAGAAGTAGTTGATAAAATGATTTTGCCAGACTGTGGTTCTTAGTCTCAATCAGTCCTACTTGTGGTATAGGTAGCTACTGTAGGCATGATGTATTATAAAACTACATTTGGGCAGAAATGGTAGCTTGGTGCAAAGGTAGCCGTGTTTTTAGACTACAGATTTTGCTACAGTTTCGATATCTTCAAAAATTTCGGTTTTCCATTGTTTGCCTCTAAACAAGGCCTTCCCAGTCTGAGACTTCGGTAGTCATTCGATAGCTTAAAATTTGGTTATTTCAGGGCTATGGTTTTTTTTTCAAAAGCCTTAAAATGCTCTAACAGAAACAATGGAATTGAGCTTCACACTTGCAGTCCTCAATATGGTTCGTTGCATGGCGAGGATAATAAATGGTTTCTCATCACCTTCCCTCATAATTTTTCGATAGCACATATCCTGATGATACTAAAACGAATTTGGTGTTAATAGGATCATCGCGAAGTGCTGCAAGAAAAATGAAAAAGTTACGTTTCACAATCAGGGTAATCTCCTTCAGGCGGCTTGATCTATAGCCCAGTGCGAAGAGAAGAGCGCGAATTTTGTTATTCAAACCATTGACAACCACTCTCAAGTCTTACTCGGCATTCCCTCGTGGTAGTGCAACTAGCTACAATGGCAATGTGCTAATTTTCTAATGAAATTTGAATTTTTGTAGTCGCTAAAGGGAACTTCATCACCAGGAAGCGGTTCAACATCATTGGAAAGACCTGATAAAGCAACAAGTAGTAGGAACTCGATACTTCCTTTGGAACTACGGATTCTTTGAGATTTTTATGCTATATTATTTGGATTTGTTCGTATTTCAATCATATTTATTCCTCATTTCGCATATCAACAACAATTTTTCTTCATACACTACCGAATTGATTGAGCAGTCAAGTAAGTAATTGTATTAATACTTCATATTCCTGAAAATCTGATGGACGAGAGCCGTTACCGATTGGATTCTTCGGAACATCAAGCGCTCTGAGCAAGACCACCGACCCATTGGTCCGATTTCTTCACGAAAGCTGTAGAAAAAAAAACATGATGTTCGCGAATTCCTAGAGCAAGGAGAACCCACTGGGCTACTCTTGCACGCGATAGGGATTAATGGAAGAGTTGCTGGTACCCGCTCGAGTCACACGACGATCAACGGGACGACAGGTGATACAAGTGAGTCTTGAAATTCAAAAATTAGGACAGCAGTCTAAACTGTGAAATACTCATAATCCATATAGCACACAAAAGTCATTCAATTGGTTAAATACAGACAACGATGAATGGTTTGGAAAAAATGGTGCCATGCATTGCGTGCAATGTCTCTCCATCGGAAACAATAATTTTTCGATTATTAGTGTTTCGAAATTTCGCCTTCTACATCATCCATGGGCGGCCAATTTATTCCCTCCTCTGCTTTTGATTTCAGTCTAACACCATCTCCGAATCATCTAGTAGGAAACCCTGCCGAAGATCCGTCGCAGAACCCATTCCCTGGAAACGACATCATGAAGACCTGAAGAAGCCCTTGCAAGGTTGCATTAGGAAACCAAGGATTATCAGAAGCACGACCAGCAATATACCATTCGAAGTATGTGCTGGAGTCCGCACAACTAGTGAAGACGGACTATCTAAGTATCTAAATGTTAGTGTTGCTCTGGAGTTGAGACCTCCTTGAAAGTATAAAATAGGATTTGCTATATCTTCGTAGGGGAATTCTTTTTGTTATTCATATATCTGTTTTGATAGCATTGACCAATGCAATTCTAAAACTACTTTCTTGCTACAAAGAGTTTTTACAGCATGCTGTGAGAATAAAAAGGCTCAAAACATGTCATCAGATAATATTCTTCCGAGTGAGGCTTCAAAAGCAGTTGAATATAGAGAGTTCATCAGTTTCATCAGCCATGAGCAATCGATGTTAATCATGGCAATGTCGAGTTATTTTGTCACTTGACACACGTGCAGTGTAACATCTTCGTTGTCGTTTCCTTCAAACGTAGGGTATATTCCTTTACAAGGCATTAACTCAAAAGAAAGGCACCGTGCTATTGATGAGGCTGAAAGGCTAAAACGCACTTGTGGCACTATATAAGTGCCATAACAGAACTCATGAAAGGCTTGAAATATGTCACCGCACCTATTGTTAACAATACCCTCATTCATGGTTAATTTTTTCTCTGAGTCAGTAATTGCAATTTGATACACTAGTCAAAAGCTCTTTTCTAGAAATTTCGGGATAACCTGCAACGTTTATCATATCTTCATATATTATCATATCTTCATATATATCACATCTTCTACAAAATGCTTGCTGCAATAGTTATAGGTTGTGGTCATAATTTTTCAACATCCAGTTTCAACAGATAAATTTTGAGAACGTCGGTGCTTCCAAATGAGTGGAACTCTCCATGGATTCTTTCATTATTATTTGAGCCAACATGTCATGTGGTCTGGTAAAGGCTCTTGTACAGCCCGAGACACGTGTTTCGTCCTTACAGACTCATCAGCCGGGCAGAACCCGTCGTCTGTCGATCTTTTTCATAGTCAGTTCTCTTGGGAGCGTCACACTCCTCATATATAGTTATCGACGACCTACGCTTTACACTCTTTGTCAGGTGAAACATTCACCTAACACTGAGTGTTTTCGCACTCAATTGCTAGCTGGCTGGTATTTTATCATATTATACCTTTCCTTCGAGTGCTTTATTAAGACCACGCTCAAATTTCAATAGATCCTTTCATTATTATTTGAGAGGGTTCTGCCCGGCTGATGAGTCTGTAAGGACGAAACACGTGTCTCGGGCTGTACAAGAGCCTTTACCAGACCACAGGACATGTTGGCTCAAATAATAATGAAAGGATCTATCGAAGTTTGAGCGTGGTCTTAATAAAGCACTCGAAGGAAAGGTATAATATGATAAAATCTCCATGGATTGCCGTCGCCGACGATAATCCGTAGGTGTTGTTCAGTTACGGCAATAGCATGCATAATACAAAGTCTCGCTGTGCCTATGTGCTCATTATCACTTTTTTCGAGATACAATCAGCTGTTACTGATTTAATAATCCCTCAGAGTATACGAATGAATCTTGGATGTTGCATTAGTGATCAAGAAGAGGATAGAAGCGTGGCGTTGATCAATCACTGAGGATGTTCCCAGGCATCAATCTTCAATTTTCAACTTTGTTTGAGTTGAATGAAAGCGTATGTGACCTCTACAATGACTCGCGGTAGCCTCCAGCTGAACCGTGTCAGTGCTGCTTATCCTTTTAGAGAAGTCTGAGACCAGTCTTTTACCAATTCGCCGACCGCGGAGAGATGAATGGCTTGGTGATACATGAACACAAGATCGAACCATCGACCTTGTGTGCGACAGAGAGCACCTCTAGCCACTGCGCCACATGCGCTCAAGACCAGGACGTTCTTGGATATAGAATAAATGTGCACTCTAAGAGTAATTGTATTTCTAATAAAATCATATGGAATCCTTTGCGAGCCGCCGCTGTTCACATGTGGGACTTCAGTGCTTCTTTATCCGTTCCCATACTGTTGCGTGATCTTGTTTGTGAAAGCATTTTCATACTACGCAAAATTAGTAGTTGGACCTCTTTCTCAATGAAGCAATAAATTATTGAAGGGAAACACCCGTATTAACAAGTGCGCATTAATTCTTCTTTGAAGCATTCAATATTGAAACCTGAAACTTTTCCAGCTATTAACTTTGAAAATTTAGCTGTTTGTTGCCAACTTCTTGTGATATTCAAGCCATTCATATAATATGATTGACACTCACGGAAAAGCTATTAATGTGTAATAGTTGTTACCATCGATGTTATGCCCAGTAAGTCTCCTTATGAACGGAAAAACATTGAGATGACTGATGAAAAACAAAAATAGATCTGGCAGAAAAGAGGTAACCTTATTTTTGTGAAAAGGCTCTGCTTGTTTGTGCAAAATATAACGCTGCATCGGAAAACGTTATTACAGAACTTTCGCCCCACATCAGTGGACTGTTTCCTGCTCTGTCTTTTTTACCACAAATTTCCGCCATTACGCCATTCTTTGTTGACACTCGAGTATGATAATATATGCAATTTCCGTCATGCAAGAACACTATCATCGACAACAATATTGACTAGTCATCTTCATTCTTACTGAACTTTTGCTTTTACTCCTTAGAAATGCGTTTGTAAGTTCTTTGTGTAAGAAAATTTATCTTAATTTTTATA
>JAHQIW010004924.1:0-47924 GCA_019055375.1 Parelaphostrongylus tenuis
TGGATTGTAAGGAGGCTCGCTCAACCACTATTGTACGCTCATGAGGAAGACGAAAAGCGAATTGAACACTAGAGGTACTGGGATCCGCATAGTGGAAAACATACTGTGATGACGGATCAAATAAGTAAATAAATCGATAAGTAAAGCATCATGTCGCTGGGAAAATCAGTAAAACGGAGAAATTTCAAGGAATAAAAACATAAATAACAATCTCCTCGATTTCTCAGAAAAATCAAGTTACAGATGTTTTGTTACTAGAGTAATTAATATCGAATTTTAGTAACCAGAATTACTGGAGATTGTGTGATTTTGGTATCACTAAATAGCGCATTTTCTTTCGAACATTTTTGTTCACAACTTGCCTATACTTGCTTTAAGATGGTGCTGTCGTCGGAACAAATCGCTTGCTATTTATGCAAGAATGGCGTGTAAGCAGAGCTGCTAGTGAAGCGGCGTGCAAGATCAATGAGGCTTCTTGTGAACAGCTCCAGCAAGACTAATTCGCCAGACTGTTCTCTCCAGCTTTGAACTTCGTGAACCACTTCCTAGCCGCCCTTTCTGCAATAATATCATTGCCCCAAGCTCCATTAATCTTGTAATAGAACGTAAGAGATAACGCTAGTGAAGCGGTGTGCAAAAATTGAAGACCTTTGGTGCAGAAGGACGGCCAGAAAGTGGTTCGTGAAGTTCAAAGCGAGAGAGAAAAGTCCAGAGGATCATGCGCTCGAGCTGTCCGCAGGAAGCTCCATTAATTTTGCGCGCCGTTTCACCAGCACTTTCCCCTATGCGCCATTCGTGCATGAGTAGCAGGCGAGTTCGTTCCCAAGACAACTCCATCTTATAACAAAGGCAAGTTGTGCACAAAAATGTTACCAAGAAAATGCACAACTGAGCGATGTCAAAGTCATGCAAATTACTTCTGCTTAATGAATTTTATTGCTCTAGTACCAAAACTGGTAGAACGACCTAGTACTTATAAGCTGCTTAGAAACTGAATAGCTCAAAGCTCAGATGGGTGATAATTAGAACTAAAGACATTCTATTTCCTGTGTATAGGCGCTTATTCGATCTTATTCATGGATTGTTTCGCTATAAGAAGAGAATGTCCTTGAGTCATCGCTCACTTTGTGACGACCGTACGGATGATTCCGTGTGAACGTCAAATGCAACATTACCATTCACCAGACGAATGACGATACCGTGGCGTTTCATTCAAGTTTGCACAAATTTCGTCATAGATTGCCATGGCTGTCACCATTTCCTGTTGAATCCTCATTGATTGGTCAATTTACTGGTTTATTCTGATCTAATATAACCAGATTCGCCAACTGTTGTGATCGTTATCGACACTGTGATGAAAGCTATTAGCGATGCAATACGTGAACAATTCACCTTACTAACCACATCACTCAATGCTGACATCAGTTTCAAGACTTTAGTACATAATTCGATAGTCGAACATTGTGGTCTGATGCAAAAGGTGAGCTTTTTCCATGTTGAAATACTTTTTGTATTCACTATTCGGCTTCATAAAGTATGCCAAAGTTATACATTACTACGTGGATATTGCTTCGAAACATTACCTAATCCATTTCACGCTATCCTCCCGCTCCTTTCTAAATGACCTATGGGTCCATTAGCTATCAAAATGATTCAGATTGCTACAAAATAGTGTCTAACAAATTGATAATGGTGCAGACACAAATGCGTCCATAGTGCAGTGTGGCTTTTGTACTATTTATTCTAGCTCCTCCAGCTCTTTTTCGTTACAATGTTCAATTTGTGGATCGAAGAGTAAGACAATGATCTTAAGAAAATAGTTCGCCGCGCTAAACTTGATTGATGATTACTAAGTCAGTACTGATTTCAATTCGTGAGTCAGTCACGATAAGATTGATTGGCTGCCAATGTGTTAACTTTCGGATTTGAAATACTTCTATAGGTATTATTAGGGCTCGAGATAAAAGCCTGTGTAAATCTTATTAATCCTTCAAGCGATAAAATGCATTCTGTGCAATGCGCTGCTTTTTCCATGGTTTTTTCCACCGAACATTACATTTTCACTTTTTAACTTTTCGTAGTCATTCCATAATTATGATAACTACTGCACCACAAAGATGGTAAATAGACTGGCGACCTTGCACAAATAAAAACTTGTTCTAAAGGATTTTCTATGCTCAATTGTAAAAAGTAGAAGATCACTACAAATCAGAACTATATCATCGATCTTATAAGGAGTTCTTATGCTATGGTTCATAATTTGCTAATGCTCGATTCTGTGACGATTATGGGATGATAGGATAAAACAGTCAAATTCTAAAGATAGTAACTTTTGATCCGAAAAAATTTCTAGTAGAGTTAGGTACTGTTTATAGGTGCTGATTTTCGAAAAATAGTAGAATGGGGCAAGATAGGAAAGATCGTTTTCGTCATCAAGCATCGAATTCCGACCTCGACTTTCGTACGCCCTCTTTGTCATCTACAGTTTTGCGTTTAGGCCGTTTATTTTCATAAGAAAAGAGGAGCCGCTTCTGAAGTAACAGATTTGGAATGTAAATGAAAACAAATTATGCTATGGACATATCCAAAAATGTTGGATGATATGGAAAACTTTGGACCACGGGCAGGAATTAAAGGCGAGTCTCATTTTTCCGGTGGCGCCCTTGGAGAGTTCCGATACTATTCTGTCATGAGGGGACAAATCAAGACTATCGAATGATTCCCATTACCGACTATCTATTAACCTCGGCATAGTTTGAATAAATGAATATTTTCTTATGTTTAGCCGTTCCGAGATGTTATTGATATTATTTTATGAATATCAGAGAAGCATACAACGATTCAGTCACTATTGCAGCTTGAATATTCAATATTCGAGGTAGCTAACGTTTCGGCGGGTCCCCTTCGTCGGAGCCTGGAAAAATCACATCGATCCACAATCCACTAAGCTAAAACCTCCATAATCCTACCGGAAAACTTTAGAAATGAGTTTTGGATTGCATAGTAAATGCTTCATTTTACAACACTCACCGTTTTGATGTTTGGGTCTATCAATATTAATTGAAGACCAGCCGCTTAAGGTCAGTGCATCAGTGTGCTGTGCCTAACACGGCCGGAAAAATCAGCCAGAGGTATTGTTCGACGTCACGTGCGATTACGAGGCACTCCTCTTTTACGCTCATATTCGGCCTTTGCTATGTATCCAAGAGGCTTCTAATCTGTTATGCGCAGAAGTTTTTGATTCCTGCGCTAGGATCGTGAATTTGATGCCGAACATTACTATCTGCATGTTTTTGGTCCCTATGCGTGCCTGGTGGAGTTTTTGGATCAAAGTTGTGTAACCCAACTAGGTGCTCTTTTACACGGAGAAATAGTGGCCTACCCGTTTAGCCAATGTACTCATCGCAGCATGTCTCGCATGAGATCGGGTGAAATATACACGATCTCATCACGTTCGCCACAAACTTTGCAGTCATTGGTTTCGCAGAGGCGGTCATACAGTCAGTTGCGGACTAATTGACGCTTCAGTGTTTTTGGGGGTATTTCAACTATTGCTACCGAATCATCCAATCCTGCTCTTTAGGCAGCGTTTAATAGCTAAACTTATTTCGTTAGGGATGAAAGGCAGGAGGAAAGGAACCTCATGTTTGCCAGACTTGTCGTTTGGGAGCATAGAATTTCCTCTCAATCTAACCTGAAAACTCCTAACGTATCGTAGCCATTAGGGATTGCTATTTTTCGCGCCAAGCTTAAGTATTCTACCTTGTGTTCTTTCCTTCTGCACACACTTGACGCTGTTCGGAACATATTCTTAAGAATGCGCGATTTATGTGTGAAGGATGAGGTGATAGGTAATGAACCAAGATGATTTTGTTGCTTGGTTTACGGTACCATTTTGTATTGTAGGAGTTTTTGGACAGAATTACCTGGAAATTTCAAAACAGAGAGCCAAATTGCTTCAGGTTTCTCATGGGTAAACTTTATGTACTCTCGCTAATTGTTCAGCGGCTCAAACATTGTCCATCTCCTTTTCGGCTAAACAGACGACAAAGCAGTCATCTATGTATCTACATTAGAGTAACGGCTGGAGTTCGATTATTGGTCTCCACTTTAGACATAAAAGCTGTAGCAAGTGGTGGCGCTAGTCGTTGTCCCATTGCGAGTCCTCTGATTTGAGCAAAATAGTTTCCGGACCATCTATAGATTGAACAGCTTAGTCACTCTTTTAAGAGAGCCGTAACCTGCCGGATGGAGAAGCCATACTGTTTGTGGTCCTTTCGTGCTCTATTAAAAGCTCGTGTATGTCTTGCATTGCGGACTCACTCGACACGTTTGTATAAATTGCGATTACGTCGAAAGATTCCATCACATACGCATTGTTGGGGGACGCGTTACGTAAATGGTCCAGGAACATTTGGGTGTTCGTGAGATGGGCTGGAATGTTTTTCAGTAATTGCACTAGTTTTAGGTTCAAGAACCACGTTATCCTATCGTTAGCCCGCCTACGCAGCTGATACGAGTCGAACTTCGAAGTTTGATGGATTAGTAGACGAAAGATCATCAGTGCGTGCCAACTTATGAGTTTCAATACGTAAGTGTAAGACAGGACATGATGGTGGACTAAGTTTTAGTTGAGAGATAACGGTAGGCTTTAAACCAGCCAGAGTTGCTATTTATTACCCATTCTTGGTTCAGTTTTCGATACTGTTTTTGGAATTCCACAGCAGATGACGGGCGATAAAGTGTGGTGTCTTCAAGATGGTTTTTCGTTCTAACTTATTGGGATTTACTACAAAGTCTCCTCCCCTGTCACTAACTGGTAGTCTAATTGTGTTCGATTTTGTTCGTTTTGTTTTGCGTTTTGTCTTCTTCAAAGTCGATTAGTCTGAGCCAATGCTCCATGGTCGTTAGTCCTAGTCGTGATGTTTGTCTTTATTGTCCTCAAGTTAGATTTCTCCCGAGGAGCACCACTTTTCGGAGGAGAACTCTTTCGGCAGTGCTCCTTTCGTGCAGCGCAGCTGTTGGTGATAATGTCCGCCTGCTGATAGGAAGAGCACTGCCGTGTAGTTTTCATTTGAGCAGTGCTACTCCTCCGAACATTCGGCTCGAGTGACACCGAAGTCAACGCCACGACGAGGACGAACGACTGTGGAGAATCTGCTAGGATCAACTGGCTCTAGAAAAAAAAAAAACGAACGCGTTCGGATGTTAACCCGAATGAATAAGCCTCTTCTATACAACTTCATGCTTTCTCTTGATCAGCAAAAATTATGCGACTGATTTGTAGTGTCGAAGTTGAAGGAAGTCGGTTCTCCAGTTATTGTAACACTATGTACCAGCGACCAATCTTAAGGACTGCTGCAGAATGGAATGCATGCTAAATGACAAAGTGAAACCGTATTCATTATTAACAGCATTCTTTTTTCTGTATAGAAGGAGCACTGCCGAGTGAGCCTTGTTTTCAGCGGTGCTTGTTCGAAGAAGATCCAACTTGAATGAACGAACCAAACATCACAACGAGGACGAACGACTGTAGAGCATCGGCTGGGATTAGTCGGCTTCGAGGAAGACGAAGCCCTTTGAAATGTTTTCCAAAAATACCTCATTCCAAAGAAATTCTTGTGCCTTCTTTCAATTACCGAAAAATTTTGACACTTTTCCAGTTTCAAAATTAACGCTTGCTGGATGAATAACACAACACTCTTTCACTATCAATGGATGCGTCCATTGTGTTGGCATTCCATATAAGGCTTCGATTTGCACTCTTCACTTCAATTTTGGAATTGACCGTTTCATATTCTTGCTTCTCTTTGCTCTCTTTTGTCAAGTAATTTGAGCTGTACACATGTTCACCGGCAAAATTTTCACTTGAACATTTATATTGGAGTCGACCAATCATGGGTTGTACTCGATGGGAAGATTCTTTCTGCGGACCATACCATCTCCCTGGAGCCATTCGCGCCTGAACTGCTTTGCGGCTCCTTCGGGAGTGTTGCACCATTCCACGGTAATACGATCATTGTTGGTGTCCTAAGGCGGAAGTTATTACAACATAAGTGATTCAGTAATCATAATCCATGTTTAAATGAAATTTCTTTTGATCAACCGTTTTTAGCGGTGGTATTAGTTACTAATACATACCCAGTAAAGTTGAGTGTTAGTTCGTGTGAGTGTTGAGTGTTAAGCAGACCTTCGAACGTCGGATGGGATCCAAACTGCGTTCTATTTTCTGAGGCGCGTACTGATCATTGCATCACCAGATCTCATCTGCCATCTTGCTTTCCTGCCAACATCACAATAGCGTTGCAAAAAAGAGTGGTGGCAGAACGAGTGTCGGTAGTTCAAAGGTTGGCACGCGCCTCCGGAAAGCGTGAAATTGCCATCGACGTTCAAAGTTCTGCACAACATTATATTACACAAAGTCAGTGAGTCAGAGAATAAAACACACCTCATGTCCAAATTCGAAGGCATCGCATGACACAGCCATGATGTGAGTGTTGCCTCCTTTGGGTCAAGAACACCGCAAGCTGGGTCGACACCAAGGCGTTTCATGTTTGTCGTCTTGATCGCCCATCCGATGCTTCGTCCAGAGGCGTTGATGATCTTGATGTGGTAGGTGTGCTTGTCGCCGTACGGTGCACTGAAGACAATCTTCGCGTTTGGCTGAGTGTTGATGTCGCCTGGAGGAATTGAGGACATTTGTTCTTAATACCGATCAAGCTAACTCGTCGGCTTATATACTTTTTCAGTTGTATGCTAATTAGTAAAACTGATATGCTCTCACATAAGGAGGATTGATAGTTTTCCATGATTATTAGAATTCATTAGGGGGACGGTGGTTGATGAGACTCCGCGCGAGATTGATCACTCTCCTTCTCTCTTTCTCAGCACTCTTCGGCAATCACTTAACGAACGCTCACGAAATGTTCCATTTTAGCTATACCTGATGTTACAAAGAGATCTGCGCGACCATTTTTCCATGACGCTTGCGTTGAAGATGAAATCCTCAAGCAGCGATGATTACACGAAGTCTAATCCTGTTGCCTGGAGAGGTCAAATGGATTCGCAAATTATTAAATCAAAGGCCTCCGTAACGCTAGCAAAAAACGTGAGAAATAGAGTTTTGGGTCGTATAAGAAAAGCTCCATTCATTTCAGAAACACTCACCGCTTAGATGTTTCAAATCTTTCAGTTATTCATTTTAGCTGTGGTAGGTCTCTAATGATGATTTGAAGACTTAAAACATGGCCTTATATATATTTGTTCAGAAGATTTTTCAATCTTTCGAACAAATCGTGTATGAAAGCTTCATCAACAAAACATCACAAAACCGTAAACGAAAGCCCTGAGGGTCAATCTAACATCAGTAATGTGCTACATCAACCAAGGATCACCGTGATAGGAGGCATGACTCTCCCCGATAATTCGCGATCGCTTGGAAATGGACTCAAGTTTCTCACTAGCGCATCTCATTTCTAAGGAAAGCCTGTGCAGTATCGCATGCAGTTTCCAAGAACTTCAAGACCGACTCCGTTATAAAGCCTGACTAGAATCATTTAACATACACAAGGAACAAAACATAGGGCAATACCAACACCACCTTTTCCTTGAGCGCTCTCTCTAAGCAGCAAGACCCCAATAACGAGGTAGATATCAATTTTCGCATATTTTCAAACGAAACTCTCAGAATCCTCAACCACTACCACGGGAAAATGTTTAGTTCCAACCTAACCTCACCGCAGAAAAGGGGCATGCGACGGATACGGGAGCTAATGAATTCCGAAACAATTAGATTACCAGTTAGTGATAAGGGAGAAGAGTGTGTAGTAATTCCCAAACAGTTAGATATTGCGATAATAAAAAACCATCCTGAAGACACCACACTTTATCGCCCATCATCTGCTAAGGAATTCCAAAACAGTATCAAAAAACTGAACAAAGAATGGGTAAAAATAGCAAGTTGGGCTGGTTCAAAGCCTTCCGTTATCTCTTAACTAAAACTTAGTCCACCATCATGTCCAGTCTTACACTTACTTATTGAAACTCATAAGTTGGTATGCAATAATGATCTTTTGTTTAATAATCCATCAAACTTCAAAGTTAGACAAATCATCAGCTGCGTAGGCGGTAGCCAAGGGATAGGACAACCTGGTTCTTGAACCTAATACTAGTTTAATTACTAAAACACATTCCAGCGCATCTCACCAACACCCAATTGTTGCTAGACCATTTACGTATCGCGTCCCCCAACAACGCGTACGTGATGGAATCTTTCGACGTAACCGCAATTTAAACAAACGTGTCGAATGAGCTCGCAATGCAAGCCATATACGAGCTTTTAACAGAGCACGAAAGGACCACAAACATGTATGGCTTCTCCATTCGACAGGTTATGGCTCTCTTGAAAGAGTGCCTAAACTGTTCAATCTATAGATGGTCCGGAAACTATTTTGCTCATATCAGAGGGCTCGCAGTGGGACAACGACTAGCGCCACCACTTCCTATAGCCTTTATGTCTGAAGTGGAGAGCCCAATAATCGATCTCCGGCCGTTCCTCTAGTGTAGGTACATAGATAGCTGCTTTGTCGCTTGCTCAGCCCAAAAGAGATGGACAAATGGTTGAGTCGCTGAACAATTAGTGAGAGTGCATAAAGTTTACCCATGAGGAAACCTGAAGCCAATTGGCTCCCTGTTCCGAATGTTAAGGTCAATCTGTTCAAAAACACCTACAATACAAAATGCTACCGTAAACCAAGCAACAAAATCATCTTGGTTCATTGCCTATCAGCTCATCCTTCACACATAAAACGCGCACTTCTTAAGAATATGTTCCGAACAGCGTCAAATGTGTGCATAGGAAAAGAACACAAGGTAGAATCCCTAAGTTTGGCGCGAAATGTAGCCATCTCTAATGGCTACGATGCGGTAGGAGCTTCTCAGGTTAGATTTAGAGGAATCTCTATGCTCCCAAGCGACAAGTCTGGCATACATAAGGTTCCTTTCCTCCTGCCTTTCATCTCTAACGAAATAAGTACAGCTATTGAACGCTGCCTAAAAAGAGCAGGTTTGGATGATTCGGAAGCAATAGTTGAAATACCCCCAAAACACTAAAGCGTCAATTAATCGGCAACCGACTGTATGACCTCCTCTGCGAAACCATGACTGCAAATTTTGCCCGAACGGCAGAGACGGCGACTGTATGAGATCGGGTATGATTCACCTGATCTCTTGCGAGACATGCGGCGATGAGTACATTGGCTAAACGGGTAGGCCACTATTTCGCCGTGTAGAAGAGCACCTAGTTGGATTGCACAACTGTGATCCAAAAACTCCACCAGGCACGCATAGGGACCAAAAACATGCGGGAGTAAAGTTCGGCGTCAAATTCACAATCCTCGCGCAGGAATCAAAAATATCCGCGCGTAAAAGATTAGAAGCCTTTTGGATACATAGTAAATGCTCCGAAAATGAACCGAAAAGAGGAGTGCCTCGTAATCACGCGTGACCTCGAACAATACCTCTGGCTGATTTTTCCGGCCCGAGTTAGGCACAGCACACTGATGCACTGACCTTAAGCGGCTGGTCTTCAATTAATAATTGATAGACCCAAACATCAAATCGGTGAGTGTTTTAGAATGAAGCTTTCACTAGACAATCCAAAACTCATTTCTAACGTTTTCTGCTAGGGTTGTGTAGGTTTTGGCCTAATGGATTGTGGATCGATGTGATCTTCCCAGGCTCTGACGAAGGCGACCCGCCGAAACTTTAGCCACCTCGAATATTGTATATACAAGCTGCATTACTTACGGTATCGTTGTATGCTTCGCTGACATTCAATAACTATTATCAATAACACCTCGGAACGACTAAGCAGAAGAAAATATTCATTTATATCGAATGATTACTGATAGTCCAAAGAAAGAACTCCGTCCGGCGAGAAATAAGCCCGTCTGCAAAGCAACAAATCTCCTTCAGTATCAAGGTAAAAAAAGGCCTTTTCAAGAACCGGAGACGTGGGGCTGTAGCATGAAGTTTCAGCTTCCAATGGTCACTAACACTCGAAAAAAATCCCCTCCAGCGGATGAGATCGGTTTTTCATTTGTCCCCTCATAACCACAAAGAACAGAATCCCTATATCTCATGTATTATGTCCACTTTTGACTTGCCATTCATTTGATAGAAAAGTTAATGTTGGAGACCGAATAAGTAGAATTAAGTATGAAATTGGTGTTTCTTTTCCTGAATCATAATAAAAGAAGCTTTATTGTTACGCGCAGCGAATAATTAGAAGTGCTCTGCATGTGAGGATATTACTTCGACTCAACGTCCTAACCAAGGTGCCATATCCCTCTTGGGTCACTAATTTGCAATCACATTCAATTTCCAAGCACACTGTTACTTCATATAATTCACAAATATCATTACACGATTGATGTTATTAGGTTGGGGAAAAAGTTCTGAGAAAATGATGATAACTTTTTTGGGTGTAGGCCATTTTTGTGTTTTTGGGCTCATTTGAAAGGCCGTCTTCTTACGTGTTGATTGGTCTTTAGTTTGATCACTTATTTGAAGATGGAGTAAGCAAGCGAGCACATTAGGTTGTTGATGATGCTTAAATGGCTGTTGGGTCCAAATGCAACGGTGGACAAGTGAACGCTCCAATCTGGCTTGGGACGAAGACACAGTTGGAGAAAGTACAGTGTTTAGTAGTAAAGTAAAGGTAGTAGAGGTAGAAAAAATAGTAAAGGCAAATGTTGACTATTAGTTTTGTCTTTGTTCGGGTGTAATGGATGCATAAATAAATATTTTACAAGCATTTTCAATGTATGCGATTCCACCTCATCAATAGCTGTCAGTTAATTTTTTGAATATTAGTGCATTTCAAAAAGGTAGAGCCTCCACTGAATTATGGAAAAAACTTTTTTCATAGTTGAAGGGGTACTGACTTTTTATTATCCTTTTATCCGTACTCTGGGAACATTTAATCGTTGATATTTTGGAGGGTAAGCCGTCGACTTCATACTCTACGTAGTTCTTTAAAGTCGAATGTCGGCGTTGTGGCTATCTGCTCCTCATCCAGTTCCCACTTTTCAAGTAATTTCACTAAGACAATCTACAGCCAATCGCAACCTTCCATAGGCACACCAGTGTTTTCTGGTCAGCCACCTGTCTGCGATATATCACTTTCGACTAGTATCATCACGAGTGATTTTTTCCGCGTCGCTTATATCAATGCTGCAGACGAACATCAATGGCCAGCAGAAAAACGAGGAGTAGGAAAATGCGCCGATAGATGAGATTGTGAAAGTCACTGACTTGTGCCTTTAGATGGGTGTAGAGCCATTGTCCGAATAAAAGATTACTGGAGGTCGCCTATCTTTTCATATCCCCAATATGAATTCGGTATCATGCCAAGGGATAGATTTTGAAGGTTATACACCACTTGTATCTAACAGGCAATGAGTGATGCGCTCGAGAGGACACTTGTACAAAATGCACTCGCTGCTAGCACTCGTCAACAGGGATTTTAAGGCTTTCTATAGGTGGGAAGAACTGGGAAGATTCATGTACATTGACGTGCCGATAGTGCGATTTGAAGGAAGACCAAGCTGTTTCAACGCATTCCTTGTAAGCGGAACAGATATAGAATTGAGCTGTCCAAAGTGTGGTAAAAAGAGGGTACACCTATAAGACAGTGACTTACGTAGGTGCGGGAACCAATCCTTGACCAGCTAGGCGTTTTGCAGGAGATATTATGATAGACCTGAAGGACAACCTGTTAAATGATGAGAGACATTTCTTTTCAGACAATTGGTATACGGGTGCTGCTCTAGCCGAGACTCTATTGCAAAGAAACACTTACTTGATCGAGATTTGCACCAAGAGAGCACAGATTTGCCACAAGAATTTGTGCAAAAGTATGTGCGCAGGGATGAGTGGAGAGTCATACAGAACCAGAGTGGTATAATAGTGCTTAGGTGAATGAATAAGAAAGCAAACACCCAGCCGCGTTCTTGAAAGACCATTAACCTCATCACGACAAGGTAACGTTGCAAATGTTACCGAAAGTTTGCAAAGGTTGGACATTGTGCTTGCCCTCAAAAGAAAAAAACTAGGAAGTTTTTATGGAGTATAATTGCAAGAAGTATGTTTGCGTGGAATGCTTCTATACTTCTCATTGATGTAGTTCTGAGCGGATCAGATGATCCACTTAGGGTTTGCACTTTCTAGGTATAAGTTCCGTATCTTAAATTGTACGTTGTAGTGATCACAAGTGAGTTGGTCAAGGATATGAAGACTATCGATTGTACTGGGATGTACGAAACGGTTAATGTATGTACAATGTACACATGTACAGTCGTATCAGGATACACAAACTGAAAAATGTTGACTGGTGCTGAATTTTTACAATTGATTGTTTTTGCTCAATGTTGTAGGTACAAGTGGTTGATTATTAAACAAATATTTCAAGTAAAACGTTTATAATATCAGCATTATGTTACATGTGGCTTGGAAACGCAATCTTTCAAAAAAATCGGAAATGCGTTTTTCTAGAAGTGTAGCTTTTCAGCTGAGCATTCTTTTCACTCAAACTACGTTCATAAGAGTCTCCTCTAACACCAATCAACCTACATCTTTAGAGTGGATGAGGTTTCCATAGACTCAAAATGCTAGTATACCAATAAGTACGCTGTAAAAATTGTTAGAACGGGCTCGCTGCTGCGAAAGCAATATTTATCTTTTTTTCATTGAAAACACATGCAGAAGATGTCCTTTCTACTAGCCACGTTTGCTATTGGATGTCCATTTTTCGAGCAATGGAATAATCACTGTTAGTCAAATGTTTTTTCTTAGACAAACCCAAGGATTTACAAACAGATCCTGCAGAATGCGACTTTATGCAAAAGAAAGCGTATTCAATGGCAGAGATCATGACAATCATGCGTTCTTCTTGTTGGAAATATCTTTGTAAAAGCCCTCGCATTAATAACCCATCTTTCTAGGAGAGGAATTTTCGAAGAATCAAAATCTTATTGCATAATAGCTAAATCTGCTGCGAGGTTGAGAGGTGAATTTCGATTTCAAAACGTTTCTGTTATCAATAGAAGTACTAAGAAACTTTCTTTCTACAAAACAAGTTTAGTCCTCGAACCAGAATTTTTCAAGCTATCGAAAGATTTTAAGAATATCAACAAGACAAAAAGTGGATACTTTTCATTAGACAACAGCCGAAACATGTGTCTTGCACTGTATAGGTGCCACAAAAGACCTCATAAAAGGCTCAAAATATGTTATCAGATTACACTGCTTCAAAAGAGGGTTTGCAAACACTCCAAACGAAAGTTATGACAGTCCTATGTTTGTATATGTTTCCTCGAAGTTACTTCAATCATTAGCTATTAGTGATGTGATCATTGATAACTGCTTTCCACATCTTGTGAAATAATATCCTTAAAAATCCTTTCCCAAATAGCTCAGCGTCCGGACTGCAACAAAATTTCAAGCTGGTACGTTTCCATGATTTTAGACCCGTCACACTTTTTGTTGAACTAACACATACTTTGGAGCGAAAATAGTCCTAAGAGTCTCCAGAGGAATCATTTCACGTTGATTCTAGGTAGCGATCATATTCAATTGCTGACTTATAGAACTTGGAGATCTCGTTTCAATACAACAACATGTTTTGAGCCTTTTATGAGGTGTGATATGACACTTACTAGATAGCTGTTTCGTCTTTCCAGGCTCATCAATAGTACGGTGCCTTTCGGTTCAGCCAATCCCTTGCAAGGAGATATACCCCTTACTCATAACGTAATCGACCCGAGTTATTTGATGACCGCATGTCGAGTGGCAAAATTCCTCGACATTGCAGTGACCACAGTCGAGCGATTATGGCTGCTAGGATAAATCATAGCTTTACTTTCGACTCTTTATATAGGCCTTGCTCAAAAGAAAAAAAAGATAATCTGATAGTATGACAACATGTTTTTAGTCTTCTATGAGATTTGGTATGGCATTACATATTTCGTCACTCGTCGTCGAAACATATTTTCTACAGGTGCGCATTTTGTGTGCGAGGGATGAGCAGAGAGGTAGTGAACCAGGATGTTTTTGTTGCTTGGTTTGCGATACCATTTTGTGTTGTAGGCTTTTTGCAGAGGTTAACTTGAACGTTCGAAAATGAAAGCCAATTTGCTTTAGGTTTCTCACGGGTGAACGTTATGTACTCTGACTGACTATTTAACAACTCAATATATTTGTCCATCTCCTCCTGCGTTGAGCAAACGACAGAACGATCATCTATATACCTACAGTATAGTAACGGCCGGAGATCGATTATTGGGGCCTCCACTTCAGACATAAAACGATAGCAAGCGTCGGAGCTAGTCGTTGTGCCATTGTCAGCCCTCTGATCTGCGCAAAATAATTCTCAGAGCATTTAAAGAATGAGCAGCTCAGGCACTCTTTTAAGAGAGCCATGACCTGCCGAATGGAAAAGCCATACATGTTCGTAGTTCTTTCGTGCTCCGTTAGAAGCTCGCATATGGCTTGCATTGCGGACTCATTCGAAACGTTCGTATAAAGAGCGCTTACGTCGAACGGTTCCATTACGTACGCATTGTTGGGAGACGCGTTACCACTAAGTTAAATTCAGGTCCATAAGCGCTGCAATAAAAAGAGCAGGTTTAGATAATTTGATAGCAGTAGTCGAGCTACCACCAAAAACACTAAAACGCCAATTAGTCCGCAACCGACTGTATGATCGCCTCTGCGGAACCAACAGCTGCAGAGTTTGCCCAAACGGCAGAGACGGCGACTGCATTAGGTCGGGTACAATTTACCTAATCTCTTGTGAGGCATGCGGGGATGAATATATTGGAGAAACGGGTAGACCACTCTGCATAAACGTATTTCCAACCCAAAAACACCACTAGGCAGCGCACAAGCAAACAGAAGCATAAAGGAGCAGATTTTAACGTTAAATTCACGGTCCTTGCACAAGAATCAAATACATCTACGCGCAAAACTTTGGAAGCCCTCTGGATACATAGCCAAAGGCCCAAAAATGAACCGCAAAGAGGAACGCCTCGTAATAACGCGTGACCTCGCACCCTGCCTCAGGCTCATATTCCCGACCTGATTCCAAGTGGCAGGTCTTCAGTGATTAATTGAAAGACCTAAAACATCTAAGCGGTGAGTGTTTTGAAATGAAGTTTTTCCTATGCGACGCAAAAATTTATTTCTTACGATTCTGCTTAGGTTATGAAGGCCTTTGATTTAATAGTTTGCGAATCAATTGGACCTTTCCAGGCTCTGGAGATGGCGAACCTTGCCGAAACGTAAGCCACCACGACTGTTGTAATATTCATGCTGCATTATTAACTGTATTGTTATATGCTTCGCTGATATTCAATAGATAATATCAATAACACCTCGGAGCGGCTAAACAGAAGAAGATACTCATTTGTTCAAACTATGCCGAGGTTAATAGATAGTCGGTCCTGGGATTATTGCGAAATGCGCTATACTCCAAGAATTTCTTTCCTTCTTGTATTTCCTGAATTCAGGTCTCTATCCTTCATCCTGGATATTGTCGCATCGCATCATGGACTGCATGAGGTCGAAGGTGCTGGTTTTTTCCTGACTTCTGAGTAGCCCTTGGTAATAATTAATGTTGGGGTGGACAACGCTGGGGCATTCAGTTTGCTCATGAATTTGAATTTGCTCGGATTCATTGAGCGTGAAGACCTAGGAAATATAGCGAATGCTATCAAAGAAGTTGGTTAATGAAACAGGGACACTTTTTTTCCGCAATATTCCTCGCAGACAAATCGTTATTAAAATACCTTTCGAAATGTCTACTTTAACTAATCAGTAGTATTTTTCTAACCAGACATTTTTTCTCTTTTCTATTAGAAATACAGGATGAGAATAATGAATTCATTCATAAGCCGGTTTATATTTTGAGAAAGGTTTATGCTTCTGAAACACTGGTTTAGGTCAACGCATTGCTCCTGAGTTCGCCGGCCGGCCTGCACTGTTTTTCAGAGTTCATCTTCAAGCCGACTCGGTACAGCTAGTAATGCTGTACTTTCAACTCCGTAATAGTAATACTGTTTCTAATGTTACACTCAAAGTTCCATAGTGATTTTGATGAACTATGTTATCTAGCCTGTCTTTGTTAAGATTGGAAAAGTGTAGATTATATTAGTTTAGTCAGCTAGCCCTTCGTCGCCCCTAGCTTATTCAGAGCACTGTCATTATAAAAAGAAACAAGAATGAAAAGCGTAAATAATACAACAACGAACTTGGTTTCTCAACAACAGGAGGCAATTTCGAAATAATCATGATACATCAGGAGTTAGGACTTTATGGTATATGAAAGACTTTTGATCCTCTCAGATATGACTCGCTTAAGGAATAGATCACTGCCGTAGTTGACGATGGTGTGGCCGAAATACAAAAGTAAATATGTAGGGGCTCGAGCTATAGCTGCGCTTAACATTTGTTGAACATTAATCACATTTTGGGGCACTATCCATCGGAATAATTAGACTTTCACAAAATTAGCAGAACCTCCTTCAACACAGCAGTGACGCTTGACAAAGTCACAGCTCACAAATGCTTCTCATTGCGCTGTGTTTTGTGTAGTTTATTGCATATATCAAAGACTTATCTTTCTAGCCAATGTGAGGTTGGTAAGTGCAGTTTTCCCGATACTAAAGATAGGAGTACAGACCTACATACACGTGCGTCCAGGCTGTTAACAAGGGGGTGTCGTCGAAACGTTCGCCAATGTACTACCATCACTACATTAGGGCAACCACAATTACTAACATCGTGCCAGCTGAAAAGGTGAGTCTTTAGTATTCACATGTATTGACCTTGATGCCGAGGTTAAAGAAGGTCAATTTTTGAATCTATTAGTGTTGGAAGGAATATTCTGGGGCACTTGTAAAAATTTGAAACTTAAACATGAATATCAAACAAAAATAGTAATAACTCTTCTTGAAAATAAACGTCGTTGTCTTCTACGACTTCCTGCCATTGGTCTGCCAAGTTTCGGATGTGATCGAAGTACCATTTCCCCGACTTCGAATCAAAGATTTTGACATGGTTCCTCTACTAAATGAGGCCCGTCTTTGAGGTCAAGATCCCGGGTATTGATGAGTTTAAACCACGGTCTAGCAGCAGATTCGCTTGACCTATTGTGCCTTCCCTTTCAACTTCGTTGATTTCATCGACTGCAGCTCACTAAGGAAACTCTTGCCAAGTAATGACGCAATAAAATACGAAGTTCGATTGCGTCGTTGGACATGGCGGTGGCTTGTAACAAAGTGAAAAAAAGACGAGTAACATCAAGGTCTTCAGTGAGAAAATCTCACATGAAAAACTGTAATATTCCCATGATAGATCTCTTCATTAGTATTTGAGCCAACATGTCATGCGTCTGACAAATGGGCTCTTCTATAGCCCGATGCGCGTGTGCTTCGACCTTACAGTCTCGTCAGTCGGGCAGAACCCGTCGCCTTCTAATCTTTTTTGATCAATTCTCCGTGAGTACTAGAGTGACCACACTAAGAGGTATTGAAGGCGAAAGTTTCACACTGCAAATTAAGTGAAAATGTTGCCAACTTACAGTGTTGTACACTCGATTGCCCTTTGGCTGGTACTCTTATCATATTAAACCTTCATTTCTGGTGCTTCATTAAGACCACGCTCAAATTTCAATACATCTCTTCATTATTTTGAGCCAACATGTCATGTGGAGTGGCACATGGGCTCTTGTGCAACCCGATTACCGTGATATATATATATATTATATTTATATTTATATATATATGTATATAGATACATGTATCACCTGTATCACATGTCGTCCCGTTGATCGTCGAGTGACTCGAGCGGGTACCAGCAACTCTTCCATTTTTCCCTATCGCGTGCAAGAGTAGCCCAGTGGGTCCTCCTCGCTCTAGGGATTCGCTGAGCATCATATCTTTCTTCTATCGCTTTCGTGAAGAAATCGCACCAACGGGTCAGTGGTCTTCCTTTAGAGCGCTTGACGTCCCGAGGAATCCAGTCGGTAACGGCTCTCGTCCATCGGTTGTCGTTGAAGCGCATCACGTGTCCGGCCCACCTTATTTTCGATATCCTTGCGTGTAGAACGGCGTCTCTGATTTTCGATCGTTGACGTAGGTCGGAAGTTCGGATCCTTTCTCTCATTTGCGAGATACGGGATACTCCTAGCATCGACCTTTCGACTGCGCGTTCGACAACGGCAAGTGATCTTTCATCCTGCTTACGTAGCGACCAGGTTTCTGCTGCATACGTTAGGGCAGGGATAATTGTCGAGTCGAAAAGGTGGGCACGGAGTCGGATGTTCTTTGTCCTCTTCACTACATCTTCGATGCTCTTAAACGTTCCCCAAGCCGCTCGTTTCCTCCTGCTCAACTCTGAGGCTAGGTCGTTCATCATGTTGATTTCACGACCTAGATAGATGTAACTGGAGCATTCGGAATTGTCGTTCCGTTGAGCGTGAATGGGGCATTAGAAACCCATCCGTTCCTCATGAACATTGTTTTTCGTTAGATTCAGTTGAAGACCGATCTTTCCACAGGCGTTATCGAAATCAGTCAACATTCGTTACGCTTGGCTGATGTTTGGTGTTATGAGAACGATATCGTCAGCAAAGCGAAGATGGTTTAACTGTCGACCGTCAATTTTCACTCCCATTTCGTCCCATTCTAATGTTCGCATGACGTTTTGTAGGGTGGCAGTGAATAGTTTTGGCGATATTGTATCGCCTTGTCGAACACCTCTTCTTACGTCAATGGTGATATTGTTGTAGAATGGAGATATTCTGGTCGTGAAATCTTTATAAAGCTCACGAAGGATCATTATGTACCGAGTAGGGACGCCCTGGTTATCCAGAGCCTCTATAACCGCTTCTGTTTCCACTGAATCCAAAGCTTTCTTCAGATCGATAAAAGTGAGACAGAGTGGTTGTTTGTACTCTCGCGAAACTTCAATGAGTCTTGTGATCGTGTGGATGTGGTCTATGGTACTAAATCCTTTTCGGAACCCTGCTTGTTCGCATGGTTGTCCTTCGTCCAGTGTTCTGTCAATCCTCTTCAGGATGACTCGAGTAAAGAGTTTATAGACAACGGACAGCAAGCAGATTGGGCAATGATTGCCTATGTCGTGAAGGTCTCCCTTTTTGAACAACAATACGGTCTTGCTGGTTTTCCATTGAATAGGGACCTTGCATTCTCACAGGTAGCGAGTGAAGAGCCGAGCCAAGGTGTTGATGAGAACTGGCGGCAGGTTCTTCAGGTGTTCTGGTCTAAACCTGTCTGGACCGAGTGTTGTTCCGTTTTTTCCACCGACGATATAAGCATGTCGGATTTCGGAAGGAAGGAAAATACATGTATGTATACATATATATACATATATATATATCAAAGATATCTTATACTTATTAAAGTGCTCCAGAACCATCTTTCCAACCTACTATTGTACAGTTGTGACGTCTGATGGTGAATGGTGATATTGAGCAAGTTGTGCTTCAAAATATGAGCTTTTCAGATGCAGTGTCCTCATTGAGTTTTGCAGGCATCATATTCATGTTTTACAGTGGAATCTGCTTGAGCATCCTGCTTTTACTAAAGCGTCGGAACGAATGGTGACGCCTATATTTTATGGAGGAAGCCATCAGACAATGGTATGTTAATTGTTTGCGATGTAAAGAAAGTCGTAGCTTCACCTTTATCAGGGCGATGGAAAAATGACGGTTGATTTGAGTGTGTTTCTAAAGGTCCGTTCGTTGTGAGTACTCTTTACTAAGATCCCTACTATCCACCGCTTCAAAGTACATCTTTTCCTCAACGTTTGATGGCTTTTCAAATTGTTCAGTTGGGGCATTCTTAGCTGATTGAGATGATACCTTTGTGTGTGAAAAGTCCACCATTTTGCTTTTTGAGTTCGACCTTATACTTCAAGGAATACTGACAACTCAAAACATTATGAAGGCAATGGCCTGTGAAGAACTTCCAAGTACAGAATGCAGTCATAGTTTTTGACGCTTTGCAGGAGAGATCTGAGTCTTCATAAAGAGAAATATTTTGAGCCTCTATCAGTAGGCTACTCACCTTAACAGATATTCAAAACTCTATATCATCAGATCTCAATTTCTTATTCCCTGATTACGAAATGGTCTATCTTACTTCTTGGTATTCCAATAATGTGCCGAGAAATTCTTATCAATGCCACAGTAGTTATTTTTCAGTCGATGATGCTTGATCTTCACGTAAAGAAAGACGGTGTTTGGCGCCATATATTGGAAGACCTTCTTTGTATTTATGAACTGGGTTTAAAGCATATTATTGATGATGTTGGGAAGCTGGAGCAACAACTCCTATCTAAGGATCAAGCATATTTAGTGAGCATCATAGCAGCTAATGAAATAACTAGGATTTATTTTTCTTTGTCACCAAAACATTCCGGACTGTAGCAGCACTATAGTGTCCATAGCCTGCTGGGAGTTTTGCTACCATATATTTAGGTTATGATGTCTCAAGCAACCTACTGACGAAGATTTTCGTCCTCCCACGTATGCCTTCTTCTGACCCAATATATCCGTTTTTGAACAAAAAAAAAAGTCCCGGGAATGAACAGAAGAGCGGTAGTAATGCCCAACTTTAATATTGTATAATTCTTGCTTTGACAGCAGCGTTTGGTGTCATACACAATCAGCAGAGCGTTGAAGTACGAGTAGTATTGATATCTTAGTTGATTCGAACTTGCTACTGTCTTATTTTTGAAGATGACAACGTTTTCCACTGAACCATGAAGGTCCTCGCTTTGTCTTTCCCTCAGCCTTGCTCAAGCGATTCTGTGGCTGCAAGGCAGTCACCTGCCGAGAAGGTTACACCAGACTGCGCAAACTGGCAGATCTCTAGTTAAGCTGAATCCGTGGTGGAAGTTACAATGCCTAACTTGATTTGTGGCTTAACTCTTGTTTTAACGGCTTACATTAGCTTTTCCACCACATCATAGAAACCGTCCACGCTCTTCTCAGAACAGTCTTCCATCTTCCAATTTGGTGAAATAGAAAAGTAAAGTTGTGTCCTCAGAACCACTTCAGATCTCAAGTATTGCTCAGCATATCAGTTAGTAGTCAAACAAGTACTGATTTTTGCTCACATAAAAATGGCGTTATAAAGGTGTGACTCAAATGTTGGCCAGCCACGCGATGATGAAATTCTATGGCTCAATGTGAGTTTGCGTTCTGCGTCTGGAACAACAGTGTAAATATTGTACAACCAGCACTAAAATAGCTTGGGTCATTGATGAAGTGTCACCTACAGTACATTCAAGATCTGAAGTTCCCCATTCTAGGGAATACTTTCGAGAACCATCTTACAAGGTAATTGCCAGTCAGTGTTAGCCTCTTTTTCAGTTGAGTTCGGTTAAGGATGTATATAAATGTGATACAGTAGAGTGTTATGACGTCGCATCTGTTCTACGGCTTAATTATCTCCCTGACATGTTTTCTTCACTATTGAAGCAGTCGCTTTTTATTTTATTCTTCATACCCCATGGATGTGCTGCGATTTTATATGTTTTCACACTTTTCTTTCTTCTAAGCCAATTGAGCATTATTTTGGAGTGTTTTTTTTTGCTGTTGATGAACTTCCTTGTTCCGATGTGCCATCGTTGCTCATTAAAACGTTGCTGTTTACATTCTTATATCGACGTGACATTCTACTTATCACCATATTGTTAGTGTTGGCTTGACATTGTTGTTTATGAAGGTTCGCTTTCCATAGTTTGTAATCTACCCTTGCGAGGGCTAGAAAGGCCCGCTTTGTAGAACGCTTAACACAACACTCGAAGTGCTTCGCTAAACCGTGCATGTTTACGCTGCCTAGAAAATTGATGAGTTCAGTTCACCTTATTTTCCAAAGTCTTCCAATCGGACCATCAGGTCGATGGTCTCCCTGCGGCGCTTAATGTCCGGAGGAATTTAGTCGGTAACGGCCCTCGTCCATCTGTTGTCGTTGGAGCGCATCAAATGTCTGGCCCACCATATTTTCGATGCCCTGTCGTGTAGGAAGGCGTCTCTGATATACGATCGTTGACGTAGGTCGGTACTTCAGATCCTTTCTCGCATTTTCAAGATACGAGATACTCCACATCGACCTTTGGAGTGCGCGTTCAACAACGCCAAGTTATCCTTCATCCTGCTTACGTAACGACCAGATTTCTGCTGCGTACGTTAGAGCAGGGATAATCGTCGAGTCGAAATGGTGGTCATGGAGCCGGATGGTCTTCGTCTTCTTCACTGCATCTTTGATGCTCTTACACGCTTCCCAAGCCTCTCGTTTCCTCCTCCTCAGCTCTGGAGCAACGTCGATCATCATGCTGATTTCACGACTTAGATAAACCTGACTGCAGCATTCGGAGATTTTCTTTTCGTTAAGCGTGAACGGGGCATTCAAAACCCATCCGTTCCTCACGAACATCGTTTTCGTTAAATTTAGTTGAAGATCAGTCTTTACACAGGCGTTGTCGAATTCGGTCAACATTCGTTCCCCTTAACTGATGCTTGGTGTTATGAGGACGATGTCGTCAGCAAAGCGAATATGGTTTGATTGTCGACCGTCACTTTTCACTCTCTCATATCGTCTCATTCTAATGTTCGCATGACGTTTTGCAGGGTGGCAGTGATCAACTTTGGCGATATTGTATCGCCTTGTCGAACCCCTCTTCTTACGTCAATGATGATATTTTTGTATACTGGAGATATTTCCGTCGTAAAATGTTCATAAAGCTCACGAAGGGCAATTACGTACCGAGTATGGACGCCCTGGTGATCCGGAGCCTCTGTAACCTCTTCTGTTTACACTGAACCAGAGGCTTCGTTCAGATCGTAAAAATGAGACAGAGCGGAAGTTTGTAATGAAGCATCAGTGAGTCCTGTGATCGTGTGGATGTGCTCGACGGCACCAAATCCTTTCCGGAACGCTGCCTGTTCGCATGGCTGTCTTACGTTCAGTGCCCTGCCACTCCCGTTTAGCATGACTCGAGTGAAGAGTTTATAGATAGCGGGCAGCAAGCAGACTGGGTTATAATTCCACATGTCGTAAAGGTCTTGCTTTTTGAACAGCAATAGGGTCTTGCTAGTTTTACATTAATGGGGACCTTGCATTCTGACAGGCAGCGAGTGAAGAGCCGAGTCAGGGTGTTAATGAGGACTGGCGGCAGGTTCTTTAGGTGTTCTGGTCTAATCCTGTCCGCACCGGGTGCTGTTCTGTTCTTCACCGTAGATATAGCATGCCGGATTTCGGAAGGGAGGACTGGTGAAGCAACAGATTCATCCTCTTTTAATTTATACGACGGCAAGGGGACAGGCTAGCGAAGAGAGCCCCGTAGTAATGGTGGATGATTTTCTTCATTGCCCTTCCGGAAGCTGTAAGTGTCTCATCAAGGGCATCGGAGTGCAATCATCTTAGTCTTATGAATGGCGAAGCGACCTCGAAGAGAAACGAGCAGCAGTCATGACAAAAGTTGCAGAAGCTGGAAAACACCTCTATCGCTTTTCTGCAGCGTTTCGCAAGTTCGGACGTGAGATCTCGACTGCCTGAAGCTCATGCAATTCCACGTTGACGGATCAGCTCGACTGTCGGCGATGGTCTGATCCCGTGTAGAACTCAAGAACAACAGCTATATCGATCAGGCGAAACCTTCGATTTACTAAGATGTGGTCTATTTCGTTATGGTGCTCTCCATTGGGAGACTCCCATGTCCATCGTTGAGAGTGAGGCCCTTGGAATTGCGAGGTACGATGGATTATTTGAGTTGTCATGATAAACTCAGATAGCCTCTCACCCTTACATTCCTTCTAGTCCGTGGGTCAAAATATGACGTTCTTCGGATGTTCTCCTTGGTCCAGTCTCGCCTTGAAATCTTCAACAACGACCTTGGAGAAGGTATGGTCCTCTCTGAAAAATTTTACGAGGTCCATATAGAGCGCTTCGACTCCTCTTAGTCATAGCTTGATGTTGGTGTGTAAGCAACGAAGATGGTTAAAGCCGGCATGGAACCACATCGTTTCAATAGTAATCGTCCGATACCGGTTGTTAGCTGCTCAATTGAATCAATGTTTACGGTCAAATTCGATTTGACAAAGACGTCAACGCCGGCGACACCTCTTCGATCGCATATTCCAAGAAACAGTTCTTTTCCGATGTCATAAACAGCGTGAAAAGGATGGCGTCTTCTCGTCTCAGTCAGGCCAATGACGTCGTACCTTATGCATCTTGCTTGAATCAATAGCTTTTCTTGAGCGGATTCGTGAGCAAGTGTTCTTGTATTGTAAGTACAGATCGTCATTTTAGTCCGTTTTGATCTCCTTCTCTGAGGGAATAGAGAGTACCATAACGAAATAGACCACATCTTAGTTGATCGTAGGTCTTGCCTCACCGGTGTCGCTGCGGCTCCTAAGATCTACACGGGATCAGACCATCTCCTCCGCGAAACATTCCGTTTTCCACGGAAAGGAGAGAAAGCCGCTAAATTAAAAAAGCGAAATCCTAGAACTACCTTTAACTGGAATTCATCTAAATCATTAGTCGGCTCTTGGGAAGATACAGCTGTTGGCAATATCGACGAAGAATATGACCGGCTCATTCAGTTCTCGAGAGTTGTAAAGTGGTAAAAAGATGCTTGTCTCTACTAACACTTCAGCTGACACGCTAGCATGGAATCTCATGCGCTACAGGCAACCAAAATCTCACATCCGAACTTGCAAAACGCTGCAGAGAAGCGACAAAAGAGGATTGTAAAGAAACAAAAACAGTAGTTCTAGGCAAGATGCAGAAGCTAGGAGAAGCATTCGCAAAGCCCACCAAAGCTTCTTAACTACAGAACCAAAAATTGCGCTCCGACGAACTAACGAACATTACCATTTTCCAGAAGGGCGATGGAGACATGTATAGAGAGTTCTCAGAAGGGTGATGGAGAAATTTATAAACATATACCAGTTGTATCTTCTCATAGCCATATCTTCTTACAGTCATATGAATTGAAAGAGAAAGAATTGATCCTTCCACCGGTTTTCTCCTCCGAGAAGCGGCAGGCTATCTTGTCGATGAAGAATGTAACAATATATTATACCTTTGTTTCGAGTGTTTTTATGAAATCACGCTCAAAGTTCAGTGATCCTTTCATTATTACTTGAACCAGCATGTCATTTGGTCTGGTAAGGGGCTCTTGTGCAGCCCGATAACGAAAGCTCCTACTAAAAAGATCGCAAGACAACGAGTTCGGCCCTATTGACGACTCTGCAAGGACGAAACACGTGTATGAGGCTCTGCAAGAGCCATTACCAGACCACATGACATGGTGGCTCAAATAATAGTGAAATTATCTATTGTTATTTGAGCGTGGTTTTAATAAAACACAACCACTTCCAAACGCGTGCTACCTCACCACTACAAGTTAACCGAAAGGTTGGAAAAAAGGTATATGGATAATAATACTACCAAAGACCAATCGAGTGCACAACACTCTGTGTTAGGTAAAAGTTTCACTTGCAACTAAGTGTAAAACGTTCGCCTTCGATATCTCGCTGCAGGGAGAGCAGGCTCCCGAGGTAACTGACTAATAAAAAGATCGAAAGACGACTAGTTCTGCCCTACTGACGAGTCTGAAAGGACGAATCACGTGTATCGGGCTGTGAAAGAGCCCTTACCAAACAACATGACATGTTAGCTCAAATAATAATTAAAAGAATATAACAACACCTAGTTCTGACAGGATAACACTAGAACACGTGGTCAACTTACCGCTAGATCTCAATAACGCCTTGTCTTGGCTGGTCGCTCGTTATGTGTCAGAATGCGATGATCGTAGTCATTGGAAAACAAGTAAGATCGTGCTACTGTCAGAAACGGAAACCTTCACGACATGAGCAATTATCGTTCTATCTGCTTGCTGTCTGTAGTCTATAAACTCTTCACTAAATTCATCTCAGACAAGATCGACACTGCACTGGACAAAGGGAAGCCATGTAAACAAGTACGTTTTGAAAAGAAGTTTAACTAGACCACATCCACACACTCACAAGGCTCATTAGAGCTACACAAGAGTACAAGAGAGCGCTCAGTCTCACCTTCATCGGCTTAGAAAAGTCTTTGTAGCAGATCCCAGGACCTTGACATCGATTTAGCATCACAAGAAGTTATAGAGGCCACGGATACTTGGAAGTCTGTACTCAGTACAAAACGATCCTTCTTGAAACGCACTGCGAAAAGAATATCTCCGCAAGGCTCAGTCCACGTTTATTTAAGTCGTGAAGTCCTCATGATAATCGACCAGGCTACGACGTTAAGCAGAGGAAACGAGCGGCTTGGGAAATTTGAGAGCATCTAGGATGTAGTGAAGAAGACAAAAACGTCCGACGCCGTGCCCACCTTATCCACTCGAAGATTACTCCCGCCCTAACATATGTAGCAGAAACCTGATTGCTACGTAAGCAGTATGAAAGCATCGCTTGTCGATATTGAACGCTCAGTCGAAATTGCGATGTTAGAGCATACCGTATCTCGCAAATAAAAGAAAGTATCCGAAGTTCCGACCTACTTCAACAATCGATCATCAAAGAGGCCGTTCTGCATGTCAAGACATCCAGATAAGGCGGGCCGGAGTGATGGGCTTCAACAACAACCGATGGACGAGAGCCGTTGCCGACTTGATTTTTTGGGATATCAAGCGTTCTACAGGAAGACCACGGACTAGATGGTTCGGTTTCTTCAAGAAATGCATCACAGAAAAATATGATGCTCAACGGATCCCCAGAGCGAGGAGGATCCATGGGCTACTCTCGCACTCGATTAGAAAGAATGGAAATGTTGCTGGTGCCCGCTCGAGTCACTTGACCAACAACGAGGCGGCAGGTGACATGTGGTACAGTAAATGTGGTACCGTGGTCCAGCCCAGTTTCTCCTAAAGTGGCAAGTCGACTTTGTAAAGTGTGGGAGATGTTGATTGTGAGAAGTGCTCATCGAAACAGCACTTTTAAGTCGCCCATCTCATATAAGATCACTTGGCGCTATTGTACGCGCAATCGAGAGATCAGTGATAGGAGTGTTGTGTATCTCGCTAATAAGAGGAAGGGTCCTAAGTTCTGACATATGTCAATGATCAAAAATATGAACGCAGTTCTACTCGTCATGCATCGAAGCTGAGCGGGAAGGACACTAAGTGCGCTTTAACGGCAACCAATGGACAAGATACGCCACCGACTGGTTTTCAAAGATGTAAAACGCAGCACAAGAGTATGGCAATCAAATGTTTCAATTTCTTCACAAAAACCTAGAAGAAGAATACCGAGCTCAACAAACTCTTAGAGCAAGGAGGACTCACACGGCTACAATCCGACGCGATATGGAAAAACTAAATTATTGGTGGTGGCTTCTCGGGCCACTCGACGATCACTGAGATGACAAGTGATACAGGTGATCTCAGGGTTTTCCATACAACACTAATGAAATGATGTTTATAGCGATTATATGTGGAAACTACACTAATTTGAAGGCGGTACCTTTCGATCACTACACTATTTAGAGTGATAAAGCTGACAGAGTACAAACTGACCCAAAGAATTTTTCGTTCTTCTGCCTATTTCCTTCTTCGTGTTCTTTTTCATGTTTACTGATGTTCAATATACATGTAGGTGCGATCCCTGTAATCAATGTATCACACAATTCGATATTTCACCTGTATCATAGGCTTTTGAAAAGGTTCGTCTTAGTGCGTTTTATGCGAATTTCAGGTTTTTTTTTCGCGCAGCTGAGTTATTTGAGCACCTCTTCTGCTCATTGGTACCTCTTGAGATGGTGGTAATGTTGTCAGTGAAACGAATGTTTGATGCAAAATTTTCATAACTGCCTATGAGCTTCTAATTCTAGCTGACTAACCTTAATACCCACTTCAACGTGCAACAAACAGCTTTGGTGATGTTGTGTCGCCTTATCGAACTCCTTGTCGTTTGGGTGCGACGAGTGATCGATTTGTTTTTCTTTTAAGCGAGAACATGAAGTGTTAGAGGTGATCATGAAACCTTGTATGAGACAAAGTTTCGCTTTTTCTTTCACTTTGAAAAAAGTATCCTATAGTGGTGACTTATTATGGAACCACTATAGAACTACGTGGCGACTCTTTCTACGTACGTCTTCTGGAAGATGTTCACCGAGAGCGAAGAGCCATGTCTGAGCTTCAGCCGCTGCTTCTCCTTGAAGGCACTCCGCTAGGCCATAGAGAAATGCATCGGCTAGCACATATCTGTGCGCTTGACATGGAAGTCCTAAAATCGTGTTTCAAGAGATCGTCAACAGATTTCCTTCAGTCTGTCATGAAATCAAAGTATCGGCTTTGCAAAAACGTAAAGCATTAGAATTCTTGACAAGTGCGGTGATCTCCAAGCATCAGGTCTATAGGGCTGCGATCACTGGAGTGCAATCAGAATAAGGACTCTTATTGAAGAGTAAGGTCCATGAAATGTTCAAAAGACCCTGCGTACTGGTTTCATGAGGCAACCGTTTTAACACTCAACTCCTTTATTTTCCTTGTCTCTCAAATATTCTTTGTGCACGTTTCCACGTTCAGGAACATATCTTTTGTATGGTCGAACTCGTGTGTGATTTGGATATGGGCTGACCGGAGAGAACGTCTACTTGAAGAGTGCGTGTGACGAAGTTGCGCGGAAAAGCGTGTGTATTGGTGTGCATGAAAAGGTCAAGAATCTGATAATATCATGACTTCAGTATTAGTATTGAGCAAAACTTCCGCTAACGATTCCACATAAAGGAAGCTTTTGGTAGTCTTCTTTCTTTTAGCTATACATGTGATTACGGTAGATAATAACATGAACAATAAACTGAACGTTGTTCCACTCTGCAATCGCGCGAATTCGAACACTAAGCGTTATGTAATTAAGGATCTGTAGTCAAGAGAACTGTAGAATTTACCACAAAATGTTTGATATAGAACTTAAAGACTAAGCCATTTTTAAAATTTTCGAAACAGGCTACCCCTTAAAGATACACAGCCTTTTTTGAAAAGAAATTTCTAAACATGCCGACAAAATCAAGGCCCAGCGAACAAGCAAGATGTTGGTTTTCAGCTAGCATATTCTGAAACTCCTGCTTCAGACAGATGATCCAACGACGGTCGTCACCATCTGTGAGTATTTGAGGATCTAAAGAATATCTAGTATACTGCACGTCTACGCAGTCAGTACTTATAATGAATAAACTAGAGTTTTACTTTCATCGCCCACATTAAGCCGACTGAAACGGCCGTTGTTGTTTTCCATCTATAACAAAATGTCTTATAACTAAAATTACTGCTAGAGCTTAATCATCAAAAAGAGATGGAGAGGTTACAATTTGACTTAGAAACCTTAGAGCAAGTACGGTAACATTAAAACATGCCCAAGAACATACTTCTCCCGAATACATACCAACTTGTATTCCTTGTCGACAGGCAATATCGGGCTCAGATCTCCCAAGAATCTCCGTTACAAGCTTAAATTTGGATCAGTGACATCTTGATTGAGATTCTCTTTATTAGGCAACCAAACGTCTACATACTTGTCTTTTGTCCATTTGCCTTGAGTTGATAGTTAGCGGTATGCGATGTGTCTCATTCAAATGGAATTCCGCCCTCTGCCGTTGAATATCACTATGGGTTTGCCAAGGCCCGACAAGTGTGGAAAACTGAAATCCACTGCGAATGTCGTATAGTGGAATAAAGTCTCAGAGAAAGAGGGGTAATTATCATTTGCTGCATAGAAATGAGAAGTGTCGTCCTCACAAAACATGCAGCCAGAAGCTTTTTATGCTGTAAGAACTGCACATGAAGCTAAAACCGATCCTCGAAGTAAATCGTCCGATGTCATCCCACTCTGTTCCTCCCATAATATCGCGAGAGCATTAGTTTTAACACGGTTATCCTATAACAGAATTCTCTTCTGCTAGGCAGACATAGAAGCATCATTAACTCCTTGTTTGGTACCATTTCCTATCAGGCTCTGAATCTTTACTAATCATGTCTATCTGTAACTGAGAGGAAGAAACGCAACAAGCTTATTTCGTTAAGTGAGATCGAAGGAAAAGTTAAGATTGCTTAAACCCATATTAGGCACCCTTTTTCAATAATCCAACTGTCATGTAGGGCGCATCAAGTATGTATAAAAACTTCTAAAAATGGATGAATTTAGTGCTTTCCTAAAAACATATGCCTTCCTTGCCATTTATATTCACATCATCTTCGTTGTCATGCTGCTCCGCAGACGCCTCCTATCGGTTGCCGCCATAAATATGGACTTTGATCCGGAAACACAAGTAGTGCAGGACCACATTGAATCACCAGGGCTCGAGCCGCTAACTCTAAGTACAGTATACTGTATTTCTTAGAGGCCATGTATTTCAAACCTACCTTCAGCAAAATGTAAATGCTTTCACTTTCTTCTAGATACACTTCTTAAAGCTAACACGCATCCTGCAATCTTTAATATGATGTAGGTATACGTATTGTGTAGTGCTCTAGTATTAACCGCATAAAGAGTAAGTTTTTTATGCTTCTGCCTTTACATATCCTGGTAAAACTCGTCACAAAACTATTGCCAAATCAAATTTCCTCCATTCCTACCTTGTCAATAACCCCGTCTCTGAGACTGAACTCGTTCATTGCGTATTCGGCCATCAAGCACATTCCATCCACATTACCAAAGGTCTGTACTGCAGCGATAAGAAAACGCAATTCCTAATCTTGATTTGTTCATGTCAAAAATAACGTCCAAATGACACTACAGACCACTGCAGAATGGATTCAAAACACGTCCGAATAAATATATTCTCAGTGTCAAAGTGAACCGAATGCATTATTGAGAGTACGTTTTTGTAAATTACTTTATTAATCGCACCTTAATTTTATCAATGCGCCCATTGGTTTGATCCATAATTACTTTGTGGACCATTGCACGATCCTTTTCAAACTTTTCTGCGAACATTTGATGAAGGTTATTTCCTGAGAAGTGCTTGATGAATTGCTTTGAACATACGTCTCTTGTCTAGTTATGAATTTGATATCGAATTTAATACCGTGGTTTTTCCCACATTGGGTATCATAACTACAGCTTAATCATAAATGAGTAGAAGAACAACCCGTACCCTCTTCTGAAGGGTTGATCAACCGTTCAACAGTGCAGAATTGGTTCTAATCATCGTCATCGTCGGCCACCAGTGGAAGGCTATGGAAATGTTCAATAAGTTGCGCAGCTCGTTGATAACGACGTGGTCGGTAGCTGGAAATTCAAAGCTTCAAGAACTTCTAATAAGATTATATGAATGATATTTATCATATTATGAATTACTAATAACGATTAGTTTGTTGATTGTTAGAGGTTTCTCTATGAATGTAGATTATTCATCGGCGAGAAGTGTTTAACAAGTCATTTTCACGGTAGCTCGGTTGTTTGGTCGGCAAACTACAAAATTGTTGTCCTCTCATTTTGATCATAAAGAGAAAGTTTCGAAGATTTTGCACAAACTAAGGTTACTAAGTATCGGAGGAAATTGCACTATGTCAGCGTTAAATATCTCAATCATGTGAGAAGACAGATTCTCAAACCGCAGTCAAGCACACGCGAGCACATACCACCCACCTACATTGATAATTCTACGCGATGAAAGGACCGCTGCGGCTGTAAAGATCTGCGGTTTGGGATCAAACCAGTTACACGTGCATACTGTAGAGCGACTCTAGCCGCTGTAATGCATATTCCCTGTTATTCATATGAAATGAAATCAATGGTGGTCGCTCAGCAATGTACGTGGGAAAACCACCTGAGCTGCTATTCCCTTAGATAAGTCTGGTAAAAATCGCCGTCTGGTTCGGATGGATGAGTGGCTCGCGATGTTATTACTAGTTAGTGATTAATGCGTTACATTTTAGCCACCCCGTCTGATAATCAAAACATCTTGTTGTATACCGGCTAATTAGATCTATATCTGGCCGAAAGCTCTTCATTCCTATCTTTAACGAGTAGTTTCACAAAGGTACAAATTTTTCATTGTTTATTAGAGAAGACTTTTAACTAGATTTTTTAGGAAGAGGGACAAGGTGAGAGCGACGATAACTGCAGTAGTGAAGAGTATTTTCAAGTAGATATTCAGCAGGTAACGCAAGCAAAGCAGGCAAAGCTACTGTGATTGTTTAGTGAGGATGCTGTTCCTTTCTTTTATCTTCTTACAGTAGAAAATATTTTGGAGTAAAACTCCACAAGTATTGAATCTAATGTTAAATGAAGTTTTCTTTTTTTACATCCCGAAGGAGCAACGTTGATATAATCACGAGAGAAATCATTCAATGGAAGGTGGTAGAAATGCCTGGAAATCAGACTGTAATCTAATTTTTTTCCGATATGCAGATGTAGAAGTAATCTTAATTCTACTCTGGTTGGCTGGCGTCCCAGCAAATTTCGTCTTTTTTAAGGCTTAGAAAGCTTCAGCTCGATAGACAGTCCACTCAACTAAACACTCCTTTTTATTCTTATAAACTTTCCTTTTTTGAGGTGATGGAGTTGTTAACACGCATGCGGACTGCATCTCCATTTCCACTGAGGAGTCGTTTGAAAATAAAAGCAGCTTATGCTTGATTCAAATACAAATCACCATTTGAACAGGTTAGAGAGGAAACCCGTAGACCATGGATGGTGGATTAACATCTGGATCAGTTTGCATCTGCCAGGCATGATCTACCAATTGAAAGGTGGTAATAGTACAATGCCATCGTATGTTGTGTTGTCAGCACATACGCCTTCCTCACTGCTATGATGCAGGGCTTAATATGGGGCGTGGGCCACTGACGAGCAGGGCGAGACCTCCGAAACATGCGTGGATGGCTCTGGCATACCAGCCTCGGCAAGGCTTTAAACATTCTCAAAAATTATACTAAAATGACTTGTAGTTCGTAAAAATGACGACAGGATTTTTGTGACTACTATTCTCCGCTGCCTTCCCTGATAAACGACTGTGGTATCATCACTAAACAATTTCACAAGAGCTGATCCGTAGAAACACCTTACTTTTTGTAATGAAGGTTCAAAATGTCGTAATTTCTGCGGAATCATAAACTCGTTGTGATAAGTTGAACTACTAATTTATATTTTGCGAATTGTTCTATTTTGTTGCCGGGAAAATCCTGTTGAATAAGCCGTTACACGCACAACAGTGGATTATTTTAGTAGAATGCGATGACGTCCAAATTGCAACTTTTCTGAAAATTCTCGCCGTCTACTGATGTCATACTACCTTTCTACATTCAGTATCAGATGCAACACCCCAGCTTCATCTTTTCAAATATACGAAATCAAAAATGTAATTTCTGAGATGTATCAATGAATGAGTCGCTCTTGATGCCTAATAAACCAAGCACCTCTTGAGAAAGACATAAAGCAAGTTTCCAATTCTTTTTTTCCTGCTTTGGTAAGGAAGCGTTTGACTGAGTTGATGTACGTCAATAGGAGTTCTTCAGGCTCTGAGGAATGCAAGGCTGCTGTAACGTTAGCCACCGGTACGATCTCTGTTGTACTTTTTGTAGAAAATAAACGTGTATTAACAATCACGTGTTTGGTGAACTAAAGATAATCACGCATCATCTTCTTTTCACACGATTTTTTACGAATTTCCCTTGTGTATTTGATATTTAACAGCCAGTACCATCCACTCATCATTACCTCAAACTTTAGGTTTCTGATAAAAAGGAGCAGATAGCTAAAAAACGATCAAAAATTCAGTGAAGGAGAGTGAAGAATAATTAGCTAACCAGAGCAAAAATGGCAATGTGATCTTCTAATAATTTAATAGGCCTGAAAAATAACCTTTGCAAGAGTAAGATTTTTATACAGTCTCAATCTGTTTGAAACGATGTGTATCTTTGAAGATTCACGGATTTCCAGAGGTCTTTTTTGATGAGCAAACTTCCATCTTAGACTTTTCAAACATTTTATATGTCGGAATATCAATAATCCACTTGGTTTCTGTAAGCACCTTATTAGTACCTTTTAGAAAGGAAAATAAAATTGTGTTAAATTCTCGGTTTGATTTGTTCGCTTAGCTAAGGTGGTTTTTTCGATTTTCTCATCAATTATGATAGCTGTCGATAATTTTAAAGCTAAAATTGCTCCGTTAAAAACATTACCATAAAGTGAAGCAAGAGCGAAAAGTAGGTTCGTTACACATCCGAAGTAGTTAGCCTGGTGTATAAACTTTATAGCAGCTTCTTTATAAATTCATATCGGAGACCTAAAATGAACATTGAAGCGAGTGCCTATACAACTAAGAGACGAAGTCTCTTCTACAATCTAATTGCAAGATACTTCAAAGTTTCTTCGAAAGGACAGAAAATTAGAATGAATAACGAGGTTGCGCTCGCTCGAAGTGGCATTGGAACACAGTTCAATAGACATGCGATTTTCTTTGCCCATATAAAAAGCGGGAGCCATGGCCGTGTAATTATGATGCAAGCTGCGGTGCGTGTAAAGTCGAGTTTCTCCCCCAGCTTTATCTGGCAGTCAACATTGGCGCCCTGTAGAACGCCACATCCAGGCTATCCATAAGATTGCGAGGAGAGTTGCTTGAGCGTAATCTACGATGTTCAAGAAGAAGAAAAGAGAATTGATACCCGTACAGTGAAAAAAAAATACTGTGATTGCGGACCAATAAAGCGGCAAGTATAAAGTGTACAGTATCTAGAGAACTTTTCCCTGCTTCAAGACTGTTTTGTGTGTTTTTTTTTGCAACTGTAATTGCAAAAAAACTATTCATTGCAATAATTCAGAGTTCCGAGACCACCTGAAACCTTCATCTTGCTGGATGAGTGTAGCGCAGTAGTCAGATGTGCCCACACAACACTGCTCCTATGTCTTAACCAGTCATACGGGAAAACGAAGCCAATACCCCTTATGTGGTGATTGCGCATTAGCGGTAAACGCCATTAGCGGAAATCTATAGTGATGTCGTATATGTGATTCGTACCCTTATACTCTTCGTGACTACTATAGACTCCCTGCACGAAATCGCTTTGTAATTTGCCATCCCATCACTGAATCAAAGTGGTCTGTATTGCTAATGTACAAATAGACAATACCTGCGAGCACTCGCTAAGCGAATCAAACTACCTTACGTACTCTCCCACAAAAGCTGTAAAATTAGTAGCAAAAAGCCCTGTACAGCCGTAGAATAGAATCGAAAACTACGAATCTGTGACAGATTGATCAAAGATTGACTCTGTATCCTTCGGGCTTTTGTTAAGCAATACTTATTCCCAAGGATATTCTTATCTATTTTGAACTCTCTACGAGTGGCCTCACTCTTCAAGAAGTAAGTGATGAAAGAATTAATCCCAAGATTTCATTTTAGCATGACGTTTCCTATCATAAATCAATTAAACCACCTGTTATCTTAACACACACGTTTACATCGTTTCTATCAGAGAATTTATTTCATGTCATATAAATAAAAGTGTGCCTCATTTACAGCATTAGAGAAAAAGCCATGCGAGAAGTATAAAGTAAATCTTAAACAAATGAGCGCTCTACAGCCATCTACACAAGTTAAATATTTGTTGCTCGCGCAATTTATCGTTGATATATGGGTTTCAAACTTTTGAAGATAATTAATTCTTAGGGAGGCGGAGTAACCGAAAGTCAACCAACGATCATGAAGAAGACTTACTAACTTCGTGGAAGCTTTGAATAAAGATTAGTTTCTTGAAAATTGCTTAGTTTTTTTAAACCACGACTCAGCGACTCGACGATCATGATTGCTTCAACATACGCATGAAAAATGTGATCATTTTTCGCAGTGTTATTATGTTTCATATACATCTAAGAGATTTGAGTGGCAAGCAAAAACACGACCTCAAGCGGAAATCGAGCCCACGTATCATCTTATCCGAAGACTTGTGCAAAAATGCAGTAAAATACTAGAAATTTTGAGAACTAGTTAGTGTAACGGCTGCCAGCTTAACTAGGTTTATAAAGCGAGATCGCATACCTGACCAAAATTTGTTAAAGGATAATGCCTGATAGCTGGCATCGAGATGTTGAAGAATGAGTGGTGGCGCAAATATGCCTCGATGGTATAGTGGTAGAGCACATGTTCCGAATAGGATCAAACGCGAGTTCTATTCCCTCTCAAGGCCTTGTTTTAGCTCACCACTCAATTCTCTTAGGTATAGAGTGAAAGATTACTTGGCGTTATTGTCCACGTACCCGGAAGTTTGGCCCTAGAAATGCCCTGCATCATGCAACCGAAGGAAAAAACAGAAAGTTCTGCAATGGCCTACTATCAGAGATTAAGGATGCCTTTATACTTCAAACAATTAGAATAAGGTGCGCCAAGAACGTAATGCCTATTTGTGGCAACCGATAGACGATAGCCGTTGCACCGACTGAACTTCTCAGTTGTCAAAAGCATCACAAGAAGATCATCAAGTCGATGATCCTATTTCTTTATCAATAACTTAGAAGAAAGACATTGACGATTAGCGACTTGCTAGAGCTATTAGGGCCCATAGAGATTCCCTTGCATGCGGTAGGAAAAATATGAAGTTCCACTTTTGGCCGCTCGAGTCACTAGACTCGGTCAGTGGAACGACGGTTAATGTAAGTGATTTTCGTCAAATGCCCGTATATTCCGCAAGCCTTCTTGAACTATAAACTATTGCAAAATTTGGGCTTTTGTCACAATAAAGTAGGATGTGTCAAAAAACCGCTAGTTAATGTAAAGGTCAAATATGCATTTAATCACCTCAAACAAGGCTAGAATTGAACACGGGAGTACGGCTCATTCTCCTGCGGCTGATCAACGCCGAGAGCTCCAAAGCTTTATCTTTGTTAGAGATAAGAGTACTCATACAACTTTTCCTTGCTGATTGAGTCTGTAGTACGAGGCTGCGGATATAAATTTTTACTCTGTTAACGTTTCGTGGCCTTCAGCCCTCATCAGAGCCGATGATCAAAATCGATTGCGCATACCCGTTCGGCAACGTCGTGGATTTTCGCCTTGACTTCGTTCCAGTCGCAACCCCTGCGGTTGAGCCACCCCGAACGGAAAACCTCACATTCGCGGAACTGCATATATGCTGAACGGAGACTATGCTTAGTAGCTAGTTCATTGTTGATAATGACTTGTTTTCCCTTTATGGACCAAAAGAGTCAGTTTGTATCCTACAGCGCGACGTCAGATCTCAACCAGGTACTGTAGTAGCGCGTCGGGTCAGGTGGAAGACAGATAAATATTTGGATATGTTTGCACAGATAAGAGCTCCGTTACGTCTAGTGAGAAAGCGACGGCGGAGCGCCGCCTATTGATCAACGCTGGTCCTCACAGTGATATGGTTGTTTTTGAAGCTCTATGACTTAGTGCGAGTTTAACAGGAGCGATCTCACCTGGCTATCTCAGAACCCTCAAGAGTCGACTTTACTAACGTTAATCGTACTCCATCATTTTTACTTCTGTGACACACGGATACTCTAGTGCACTTTGCTCCAGTCCCTTTCGATCAGGGCGCCACTCCGTCGGCTGGCGTCGATGATGGAACGCAGCAAGCTTTTCATTTCTCCACTGCGCCATTATGCAACGCTTATTTCCTTTTATAAGACCGAGTTCTGCACTTTTATTACAGTCTGAATACGTGCTAGCCGACGGCGAATGCCGATGGCCGACTAAAGTAAGCTTCTCTTTTTTCCAGCAGTGCTGGAACGCAACGATTATTTTATTCTCTGAAACTAGATGACGCACATTTGTTTCACTATGGATCCACGCCCGTCATAGGCAAAATAACGTTCGCTCTCGATGGTGACCGCCCAAAGTAACGCTTTTATCCTTCTCCACTGAAAAATTACGCCCCAATTTTGATGCTGTTTCATTCATTGAAATCAGATTTTGAAAACTGCTGAGAAGAGGCGGCGAGACAGGGATCAGCCCGTGGGCGTGTGACACAATCACTCTGCCACGTTCCTCGAATGCTCCATATAAAGCTAATGGCGTTTACAGCTAATGCGAAATCACCACATAAGTGGTATCGGTTTCGTTTTCCCGTATGACTGGTTAAGACATAGGAGCTGTGTTGTGTGTGCACATCTGACTACTGCGCTACACTCATCCAGCAAGCTGAAGGTTTCAGGTGGTCTCGGAACTCTGAATTATTGCAATGAATAGTTTTTTTGCAATTACAGTTGCAAAAAAAACACACAAAACAGTCTTGAAGCAGAGAAAAGTTTTCTAGATACTGTACACTTCATACTTGCCGCTTTATTGGTCCGCAATCACAGTATTTTTTTCACTGTACGGATATCAATTCTCTTTTCGTCTTCTTCTTAAAAATCGTAGATTACGCTCAAGCAACTCTCCTCGCAATCTTAAGGATAGCCTGGATGTGGCGTTCTATAGGGCGCCAATGTTGACTGCCAGATAAAGCTGGGGGAGAAACTCGACTTTACACGCACCGCAGCCTGCATCACAATTACTCGGCCATGGCTCCCGCTTTTTATATGGGTTAAGAAAATCGCATGTCTATTGAACTGTGTTCCAATGACACTTCGAGCGACCGCAACCTCGTTATTCATTCTAATTTTCTGTCCTTTCGAAAAAACTTTGAAGTTTCTTGCAATGAGACTGTAGAAGACACTTCGTCTCATAGTTGTATAGGCACTCGCTTTAATGTTCATTTTAGGTCTCCGATATGAATTTATAAAGAAGCTGCTATAAAGTTTATACACTAGGCTAACTACTTTGGATGTGTAACGAACCTACTTTTCGCTCTTGCTTCACTTTATGGTAATGTTTTTAACAGAGCAATTTTAGCTTTAGAATTATCGACAGCTATCATGATTGATGAGGAAATCGAAAAAACCACCTTCGCTAAGCGAACAAATCAAGCCGAAAATATAACACAATTTATTTTCCTTTCTAAAAGGTACTAACAAGGTGCTTTCAGAAACCAAATGGATTATTGTTATTGCCGACATTTGAAATGTTTGAAAAGTCTAAGATGGAAGTTTGCTCATCAAGAAAGGCCTTCGGAAATCCGTGAATCTTCAAAGATACACATCGTTTCAAACAGGTTGAGATTGTATAGAAGACTTACTCTTGCATAGGTTCTTTTTCAGGCCTAATAAATTATTAGAAGATCACATTGCCATTCTTGTTCTGATTAGCTAATTATTCTTCACTCTTCCTCATTGAATTTTGAATCGCTTTTTAGCTATCTGCTCCTTTTTATCGGAAATCTAAAGTTTGAGGTATTGATGAGTGGATGGTACTGGCTGTTAAATATCAAATACACAAGGGAAATTTGTAAAAAATCCTGTGAAAAGGCGATGATGCGTGATTATCTTTAGTTCACCAAACACGTGATTGTTAATACACGTTTATTTTCTATAAAAAGTACAACAGAGATAGTATCGGTGGCTAACGTTACGGCAGCCTTGATTTCCTCAGAGCCTGAAGGACTCCTGTTGGCGTACATCAACTTAGTCAAAGGCTTCCATACCAAAGCAGGAAAAAATGAACTGGAAATTTGCTTTGTGTCTATCTCAAGAGGTGCTTCGTTTATTAGGCATCAAGAGCGACTCATTCATTGATACATCTCAGAAATTACATTTTTGATTTTGTATATTTGAAAAGATGAAGCTGGGGTGTTGCATCTGATACTGAATGTAGAAAGGTAGTATGACATCAGTAGACGGCGAGAATTTTCAGAAAAGTTGCAATTTGGACGTCATCGCATTCTACTAAAATAATCCACTGTTGTGCGTGTAACGGCTTATTCAACAGGATTTTCACGGCAACAAAATAGAACAATTCGCAAAATATAAATTAGTAGTTCAACTTATCACAACGAGTTTATGATTCCGCAGAAATTACGACATTTTGAACCTTCATTACAAAAAGTTAGGTGTTTCTACGGATCAGTTCTTGTGAAATTGTTTAAATAAATAATGTCAGCGAGTGATCACTAGTGATTTTTTTCAGCAAATACGAGGCTGTTTAGTTGACAATTTATTCGCTACAGATGAACAGTACATTAAACGTAATGTTGTGTTCTTCATGAATTGGATATTCGCTCTATTTGTGCACAGCCCATTATTTTAGATATAAAGAATCTTTCCGTTACGAATTCCGTATTTATGGCAGAGTGTAGTGATGACACCTTTTACGGACAACAACTCATTTCAGTAAAGTTTTTGAGAACGTTTAAAGCCTTACCGAGGTTGGTATGCCAGAGCCATCCACGCGTGTTTCGGAGGTCTCGCCCTCCTCGTCAGTGGCTCACGCCCCATATTAAGCCCTGCATCATAGCAGTGAGGAAAGCGTATGTGCTGACAACACAACATACAATTGCATTGTGCTATTACCACTTTTCAATTGATAGATCATGCCTGGCAGATGCAAACTGATCCAGATGTTAATCCACCCTCCATGGTCTACAGCTGGCGTCTTTAATCTGTTCAAATGGTGATTTGTATTTGAATCAAGCATAAGCTGCTTTTATTTCTAAACGACTCCGCAGTGGAAATGGAAATGCAGTCTGCATGCGTGTTAACAACTCCATCACCTCAAAAAAGGAAAGTTTATAAGAAAAAAAAATTAGTGTTTGGTTGAGTGGATTGTCCATCGAGCTGAAGCATTCTAAGCTTTAAAAAAGACGAAATTTGCTGGGACACCGGCCAGAGTAGAATTAATATTACTTCTACATCTGCATATCGGAAAAAAATTATATTACAGTCTGATATCCAGGTAGTTCTCGCACCTTCCATGAATGATTTCTCTCGTGATTATAACAACGTTGCTCCTTCGAGATGTATAAAAAGAAAACTTCGTTTAACATTAGATTCAATCCTTGTGGAGTTTCACTTCAAAATATTCTCCACTTTAAGAAGATAAAAAAAGAAACAGCATCTTCAGTAAACAATCACAATAACTCTGCCTGCTTTGCTTGCGTTTCCTGCTGAATATCTACTCAAAAATACGCTTCACTACTGCAGTTATCGTCGCTCTCACCTTGTTCCTCTTCTTAAAAAAATCTAGTTAAAAATCTTCTCTAATAATCAATGAAAAATTTGTACCTTTGTGAAACTATTTATTAAAGATAGGAATGAAGAGCTTTCGGCCAATTATAGATTCAATTAGCTGGTATGCGACAAGATGTTTTGGTTATCACACGGGGTGGCTAAAATGTAACGCATTAATCACTAACTAGTAATAACATCGCGCGAAGTGATCAAAGGTGCCGTACGACACATTCACACTCACACGGTCGTTGATTTGATGACGCGCCTTTGACTCACCTAGCCACTCCATCCATCCGAACGAGACGGCGATTTTTTACCAGACTTATCTAAGGGAACAGCAGCTCTGATCTAATACTACAACAATAGATCATGGCGAGTCGTGAATTCAAACACCTTTAACGATCGTTGATGAAATCGGAAGCGTGGTGCATCTCTAGGGGATTGATCATCGCTGGGACTTGTTTTCCACACTTTATGATAAGAACAATTTAGTAAATGAACTCTTCTCCGAAGTTTTGACGGGGAAATTTACCTAACTTTCCTAGCTGCTAGATCTTCAGTTTAGTTGATTTACTTGGTGGCATCCCAGTTGTAAGACATGATCTGATGATAGATCAATTTTTTGGTTAGATGGCTCTTACGAATGGTCCTCGGCGTGATTGAAGATTATCAGCAACTCAACGTCGTAAAGTAAAAGAGTCGTAGGTACTTAGAGCTGGCTACCACACCGTATTCCGACCGAACTACTTTGATAAGCAGCGCCTTGCATAGTTTGTTCTTAGACAGAAGAAAAACGCACGGTTAACTTCACAAACTGCTGGTAATTTCATGAAAGTCATTCAATTCACAGTTTTGAATGCCCCATCTGAGGGTAAAATCAATAACTGACACTCGCCTTCTTTATTCTGAATGCATGTTAATCTGAAAACTAAAAAGATTGCTTCAATTCCGGCTGCTAATATAGAACGCGCTCCAAAACAATGGTAATCTGATAATATGTTGACATCTCAGGACCGACTGTCTATTAACCTCGGCATATTTTGAACAAATAAGTATCTTCTACTGTTTAGCCGCTCCGAGGTGTTATTGATATTATTTATTTAATATCAGCGAAGCATATAACAATACAGTTAATAATGCAAGATGAATATTACAACAGTCATGGTGGCTTACGCTTCGGCAAGGATCGCCATCTTCAGAGCCTTAAAAGGTCAAATTGATTCGCAAACTATTAAATCAAAGGCTTTCATAACCTAAGCAGAAAACGTAAGAAATAAATTTTTGGGTCGCATATAAAAACTTCATTTCAAAAACACTCACCGCTTAGATGTTTTAGGTCTTTCAATTAATCATTGAAGATCTGCCACTTGGATTCTGCTCTGATGAGAGACTGTGCCTGGCTCAGGTCGGGAATATTAACCTGAGATATGGTGCTAGGTCACGCGTTATTACGGGGCATTCCTCTTAGCTGTTCATTTTTGGGCCTTTGCTACGTATCAAGGCTTCCAAAGTTCTGCTCGTAGATGTTTTTGATTCCTGTGCAGGGACCGTGAATTTAATGTCAAAATCTGCTCCTTTGTGCTTCTGTTCCTTATGCGCGATTGGTGGGGTTTTTGGGTCGGAGTTACGTTTCCCAGCTATGTACTCCTTTACGCGGATGCAGAGTGGTCTACTCGTTTTGTCAACATGTTCATCCCTGCATGCTTCGCAAGAGATTAGGTGAACTGTACCCGACCTCATGCAGTCGCCGTCCCTGCCGTTTGGGCAAACTCTGCAACGGTTGGTCCCGCAGAGACGATCATACAGTCGGTTGCGGGCTAATTGGCGATTTAGTGTTTTCGGTGGTAGTTCGACTACTGTTACCGAATCATCTAAACCTGCTCTTTTTTATGCAGCGCTTAATGACCTAAATTTAGTTTAGTGGTAACGCGTCTCCTAACAACGCGCACGTAATGGAATCGTTTGATGTAACCGCTCTTTATACAAACGTTTCGAATGAGTCCGTAATGCAAGCCATATGCGAGCTTCTAATGGAGCACGAAAGAACTACGAACATGTGTGGTTTTTCCATTCGGCAGGTCATGGCTCTCTTAAAAGAGTGCCTGAGCTGCTCATTCTTCAAATGCTCTGAGAATTATTTTGCGCAGATCAGAGGGCTGACAATGGGACAACGACTAGCTCCGACCCTTGCTATCGCTTTTATGTTTGAAGTAGAGGCCCCAATAATCGATCTTCGGCCGTTACTCTACTGTAGGTATATAGATGATTGTTTTGTCGTTTGCTCAACACAAGAGGAGATGGACAAATGTTTTTAGTTGTTGAATAGTCAGTCAGAGTACATAACGTTTATCCCGTGAGAAGCCTAAGGCAAATTGGCTTTCATTTTCAAACGTTCAAGTTAACCTCTGCAAAAACTGCCTACAACACAAAATGGTATCGCAAACCAAGCAACAAAAACAAACTGGTTCACTACCTCTCTGCTCATCCCTCGCACACAAAATGCGCACTTGTAAAAAATATGTTTCGACGACGAGTGACGAAAATATGTAATGCTAAACCAAAATCTCATAAAAGGCTCAAAACATGTTGACATACTATCAGATTATCTTTTTTCTAAGCGAGGTCTATATAAACAGTCGAAAGTGAAGCTATGATGCCTTCTAGCAGCCATAATCGCTCGACTGTGGTCACTGCAATGTCGAGGAATTTTGTCACTCGACATGCGGTCATTCAAATAATTTGGGTCGATTACTTTATAGGTAAAGGGGAATATCCGCCTTGCAATTGATTGGCTGAACCGAAAGGCACCATACTATTGATGAGCCTGGAAAGGCGAAACAGCTATCTAGTAAGTGCCATATCACACCTCATAAAAGGCTCAAAACATGTTATCATATTGAAACGAGTTCTCCAAGTTCTAGAACTCAGCAGTTAGATATGATCGCTACCTGGAATCAACGTGAGACGATTCCCGTCTGGAAACTCTTAAAACTGTTTTCGCTTCAAAAAGTACGTGTTAGTTCAACAAAAAGTGTGACGTTTCTGAAATCGCGAAAACGTACCAAGTTGAAATTCTGTTGTAGTCCGGACGCTGAGCTATTTGGGAAAGGAATTTTGAGGATTTATTTCACATGATGTAGAAAGCAGTTATCAATGATCACATCATTAATAGCTAATGATTAAAGTAATTTCAAGGAAATATATACAAACATAGTTAGGACTGCCATACCTTTCGTTTCGAGTGTTTTCGAGTCTTTTTTTTTAATATTGTAATCTGATAACATATTTTGAGCCTTTCATGAGGTCTTTTGTGGCACCTATACAGTGCAAGACACGTGTTTCGGCTGTTTTATAATGGAAAAGTATCCACTTTTTGTCTTGCTGATGTTATTGAAATCTTTGGATAGCTTTAAAAACTCCGGTTTAGTTACTGAACATGTTTTGTAGAAAGAAAATTTCTTAGTACTTCTATTGTTAACAGAAACGTTTTAAAATCGGAATTCTCTTCTCTACATCGCAGCAGATTTAGCTATTATGCAATAAGATTTTGATTCTTCAAAAATTTCTCCGCTAGAAAGATGAGTTATTACTGTGAAGGCTTTTACAAAGATATTTTCAACAGGAAGAACCCATGATTGTCATGATCTCTGCCATTGAATACGTTTTCTTTTGCATAAAGTCGCATTCTGCAGGATCTGTTTGCATATTCTTGGGTTTATCTAAGAAAAAACATTTGACTAACAGTGATCATTCCATTGCTCGAAAAATGGACATCTCAGTAGCAAACGTGGCCACTAGAAAGGACATCTTCTGCATGTGTTTTCAATGAAAAAAGATAAAAATTGCTTTCGCAGCAGCGAGCCCATTCTTACAATTTTTACAGCGTATTTATTGGTATACTAGCATTTTGAGTCTGTGGAAGCCTCATCCACTCCAAAGATGTAGGATGATTGGTGTTTAGAGGAGACTCTTATGAACGCAGTTTGAGTGAAAAGAATGCCCAGCTAAAAAGCTACACTTCTTGGAAAACGCATTTCCGATCTTTTTGAAAGATTGCGTTTCCAAGCCACATGTAACATAATGCTGATATTACAAACGTTTTACTTGTAATATTTGTTAAATAATCAACCACTTGTACCTACAACATTGAGCAAAAACAATCAATTCTAAAAATTCAGCACCAGTTAACATTTTTCAGTTTGTGTATCGTGATACGACTGTACATGTGTACATTGTACATACATCAACCGTTTCGTACATCCCAATACAATTGATAATCTTCATATCCTTAACCAACTCACTTGTAATTACTGCAACCTACAATTTAAAATACGAAACTTATACCTACAATATGCAAACCCTTAGTGGATCATCTGATCCATTTAGAACTACATCAGTGAGAAGTATAGAAGCGTTCCACGCAAACATACTTCTTGCAATTATACTCTGTAAAAACTTTCCTAGATTTTTCTTTTGAGAGCAAGCACATTGTCCAACCTTTGCAAACTTTCGGTAACATTTGCAACGCTTACCTTGTCGTGATGAGGTTAATGGTCCTTTAAGAACGCGGTTGGATGTTAGCTTCCTTATTCATTCACCTAAGCACCATTATACCACTCTGGTTCTGTATGACCTTCCACTCATCCCTGCGCACATTCTTTTGCACAAATTCTTCTGGCAAATCTGTGCTCTCTTGGTGCAAATCTCGATCAAGTAAGTGTTTCTATGCAATAGAGTCTCTGCTAGAGGAACATCAGTATACCAATTGTCTGAGAAGAAATGTCTCTCTTCATTTACCAGGTTGTCCTCCAGGTCTATCATAATATCTCCTGCAAAACGCCTAGCTAGTCAAGGATTGGTTCCCGCACTTACGTAAGTCACTGTCTTATAGGTGTACCCTCTTTTTACCACACTTTGGACAGCTTTATTCTATATCTGTTCCGCTTACAAGGAATGCGTTGAAACAGCTTGGTCTTCCATTAAATCGCACTATCGGCACGTCAATGCACATGATTCTTCCCAGTTCTTCCCACCTATAGAAAGCCTTAGAATCCCTTTTGACGAGTGCTAGCAGCGAGTGCATTTTGTACAAGGTGTCCTTGGCCTCCAGTAATCTTTTATTCGGGCAATGACACTACACCCAGCTGAAGGCACAAGTCAGTGACTTTCACAATCTCATCTATCGGCGCATTTTCCCACTCCTCGTTTTTCTGCTGGCCATTGATGTTCGTCTGCAGCATTGATATAAGCGACGCGGAAAAAATCACTGGTGATGATATTAGTCGAAAGTGATATATCGCTGAAGGTGGCTGACCAGGAAACACCGGTGTGTCTATGGAAGGTTGCGACTGGCTGAAGATGGTCTTAGTGAAATTACTTGAGAAGTGGGAACTGGATGAGAAGCAGGTAGCTACAACGCCGACATTTGACTCTAATAAATTATGTAGAGTATGAAGTCGACGGCTTACCCTTCGAAATATCAACGATTAAATGTCCCCAGAGTACGGATATAAGGATAATAAAAAGCCAGTATCCCTTCAACTACGAAAAAAAGTTTTTTTCCATAATTCAATGGAGTATCTAACTTTTTGAAATGCACTAATATTCAAAAAATTAACTGACAGCTATTGATGTGGTGGAATCGCATACATTGAAAATGCTTATAAAATATTTATTCATGCATCCATTACACCCGAACAATGACAAAACTAATAACCAACATTTTTTCCTTTGCTACTTTTTTGCTTCTACTACCTTTACTTTACTACTAAACACCGTACTTTCGCCAACTGTATCTTCGTCCCAAGCCAGACTGGTGCGTTGACTTGCCACCATTGCAACTGAACCCAACAGCCATTCGTGCATCATCAACAACCTAATTTGCTCGCTTGTTGACTCCATCTTGAAATAAGTAGATAATTTATATGCCAATCAATGCGGAAGAAGATGGGTTTTCCAGTGGGCCCAAAAACACAAAAAATAGCCGACACCCAAAAAGTTACAATCATTTTCTCAAAACTTGTTCCCCACCTAATAATATCAATCGTGTAATAATTTTTGTAAACTATATGCAGTAACAGTGTGCATGGAAATTGACACATTTATGTTGCAATATCAATTTCAGTAATAAGAAATGGCAATGCGATGGCAAATCACTGACCCAAGGGGGATATGGCACTTTTGTTAGGACGCTGAGTCGAAGTAAACATCAAGTATGTAGAGCACTTGAAATTACTGCGCTACGCGTAGCCATAAAGCTTCTTATTAGTATGATCCAGGGAAAGAAACGTCAATTTCATACTTAAATTCTGTTTATTCGCTCTCCAACATTAACTTTTCTGTCAAATAAATGGCAAGTCAGAAGTGGACATAATACATAAGATATAGGGATTCAGTTCTTTGTGGTTATGAGGGGACAAATGAAAAACCGATTCATTCGCTGAAGAGGATTTTTTTGAGTGTTAGTGACCATTCGAGAGTGTGTTGCAGACGCTCTTATTTCTCGTTCTTATTGAATTTCTTCAGGTAATGTAGAGGTGAAATAGGTCATACTCAACCTATTAATTACACTGGTTCACCAATCTATCTAATCAATGCTGCTATTTTTTTTCAGACAAATCTAAAGGTCAATTTGCTGACCCTTTAGGGCAGAGAGCTTAACTAAATTGCGCGTGATGGAACCAACGATGAACCTGTGTGATTCAAAGCCTTTGTAACCAACAAGCTGCAGTGTCTACCTCAAATATTTATATGAAATAAACACTGGTTATGATAG
>JAHQIW010004928.1:0-30433 GCA_019055375.1 Parelaphostrongylus tenuis
ATCCTCGTCGTTAACGATGGAGGCGAATTTTCTTCCGATAAAGTATAGCTCAATAAAGAATCTCTATCGATGATCTCCACCTATACAGGAATGCCGCTATGCTAACTACTCGATGGAAAAGATTTTCTTTTTTTCGGACATTATATGCAGTAGTAGTTGTATCCTTATTTTGGAATCGACTTTCTTCAAACTGGTATTACAGATTAATAATAGTTTCTCTTACGAACTTTCTCATGTAGAAGATAACCACTTATTGTAAAGGTCTGCTAATTTTTATATTGGAAGTATGCATTAATTGATGTCCATACCACTCATGTTTAATATCCTTGGCCTGTAAATGACGAAACGAAGGTTTGAGCTCTAGCCAATTGAAATTTGAAATGTGATCCTTTAGCCGTAAAGGTGACGTTAAAAGGTATTCAGCAACTGTTGAATGACACAAGGAAGACTTTGTAACCACAGTTTCTGAATTTCAATACCGTTGTACAAGGCAGTTACTGAAAAGAAAACGGATTAGGAGCAAAAAAAAACCGAATAGGTGGCGATGTCGGTATCTAAGTAGATGATTTCTTCTTTTCTTCTCCTCACGATGACGTATAGCCCCATTTGCATTTATTGATGTCTCTGGTACGACGGCAACTTCGCATGATGACACTTCTTCAACCCTTGAAATTCTACAACAGATATCGATTGCTGAACTGATGAATACGAAACTTACTCATTCATACATGCGCCGAAATCTCTACACAATGGACATCCGTGGTCGGAGTGATCGAATATAGAGTGGATCCGGTTCTGAATCTGATAGGCACTCCGGTTGTCTAACTTCTTGCCTGCAATATATACATGTATACGTACATACGCATAAATCTATATATGAATTTATATGTATACATATGATACATAGCTATGTTTACGTTTATTCGTACACACATGTGCATATACATATATATATATATATATATACTCGCGGAAGCCCCCGCTTAAACGAGTCACTGCTGCCTATGAGCCCAAACAAGCCTGAAACCAGGTCTGCTACAATTTACCGACCACGGAGGGATGGATGGCTTAGTGAGCCATGAGCGCAAAATTGACCTCGTTTGCGACGAGAGCACCTCTAACCACTGCGCCACATGCGCTCGTCATATATAAAAGGATAAAGCTCTCGGCGTTGATCAATCCCTGAGGGATGCGCCATGCATTCGACTTCAATTTCTAACTTCGCTTGAGGTGATTGAATGCACATCTGGCCTTTACAATGACTCGCGGAGGCCTCCCGCTGAACCGAGTCAGTGCTGCTTATCCTCCCAGACAAGTCTGAGACCTGTCTGGTACCAATTTACCGACCCCGGAGGGATGGATGGCTTGGTGAGCCATGAGCGCGAGATCGAACCATTGACCTCGTGAGCGACGCAGGGCGCCTCTAACCACTGCGCCACATGCGCTCTCTCGTCATATATATATATATATATATATATATATATATATATATATATATATATATATGTTATATGTATGTGCATATATATGCATGTGCACGTACCCACATGCTTGTATACATGAGTGATATTCATATATGTTGCACATATATATGCATACAATATGTGTATATAAATGATCGACAGAAAAATTTTTCTCCATTTAGCAAGGTGACAACGGCACAACATGATTTCGCTTCGTGCCACGCACAACACCTCGGACTAAACTTGCATTGGAATGCGCTTTCTTACTCATCTCGTTCCTAAATGATGCACTAATTTAATTATCCTATTCTTGTTCCGAATTTTTAATTATTATTACAGCGCTTGCACTTAGCACTTCCACAATTCCTTTTGAAAAATTTATTTATTTGCACCATTCGATTTATAATAGATTCTCACAACAGTATAAAAAAACACTTCTATGAGAATTGACAGAACACAATACTTGTGCTTTGTCCATTGAGAAGCATTAGCGTTGTCCTTAATACAGACAGTCCTATTGCGGACTCATCAGTCATACTCTATCAAACTGTAATGATAGTTCAATAATTTACTTACGACTAGATCCAAATTTCATCACAAACTACCACATTGTCATTGTGGCTCATTGAACACACGCTAACAGATATTAGATATGTGATTGGTTAGCATGCGCCCCTTCAAAAGGTTAATTGCATATTCGTTTCACTCCTAAGATTCAAAGTTTTGCATGTCACTCGAAACTATCGGATGTAGATATATACTTAAGCATATATTTATATACATACATGTACATATATATGTATGGACATTCATACATGAAACATATGTGCATTTATATATACGTGAATATATATATATATATATGTATGTATATATATACGCATGAGCATATATAATGTTGAATAAGAAAATCAAGGAGTTTTGTGTATAATTATCGACGATGGACTAATGAGCATCTTATGAATGCGATACAATATTCTTTACAGGTATTAAACAATCTGGATATCTTCTGATCAGCTATGATGTGCGATGTATTGTATAAAATGGGTATTACCAGAAGAGAACTCAAGCTCACGTTCCAGGTACGCTCAACGACCTATTGAATTGGTGCAAAAGTGATGGCGGTTTAAGAAAGCAAATTGAACGAATATAAGGTAGCATCAAACGCATCTTCAGTAACTCATACACAAACCATCACAACAATACAATCTTGCCAACGAGAAATAGTACTTCTTGTCCCTGCAGCGTGAAAATCAGCGTCTCGGGATTCGAGGAACTCTTTAAAAGCATTTTCTGCATTCTGTAGAATGTGAAAGCGTTTTTTCGAGCAAGAATTTGTCAAGATGCTTGAAGAAGTGCTAATCGGTGGGTGCGAGTTCCGGTGAATATGAAGGATGAGGTTGAAATTCGTAGCTCGATTCGTTCAGCTTGTGGAGCGTTCGCTGTGCATCGTGTATCGGTTGGCTGTTACTGAACTGTCATTACTTTGCACCAACCTTTTTCTCCCTCCCAAATTCCTTCAAACAATAAACGACCGTAGAATGCTCGCCACTGAACTTCTCTGCAACATTTCGTGTAATCTTAAGAGAATAAGCTTTGATGATTGTTTTCAATTAGCCGTTCTCAACTTGACAAAGACGACCACTATGTTCTTTACCTTCAGAGCTCTCATCCCCGTTACGCTACTTTCTGAACTATCGCTGCACTGTACGTTCGTTACCAGTTCCCCTACCAAATGTTTCGTACTTCATAGCTATTAGCAAAGGCGAACGGAAGGCGATTTCTGAGATGTACTCATGGACCCCGCTTACACATGGGCAAGACTCCGCACTCGACTCCGCCTTACATATAGCATACATGAACCGTTATTTTCACTCCCGGGGTACTCAAACTGCTATGCTTATTCTGAAATAGATGTCGCCACAACGGGGCTTCTTGGCCCCTCAATACGTACATTATCGTCACTCGTGCAGCTCGCTCTCTTTGCACCATCATTGATCGTGTAACTCGCTCTCTTCATCGTTCATGTAATAATAGACTTTTCCAAGTTCTGTTGCTACTTCAAAAGCGAACAATTCAATCTCACATTTAATCCAACATTGATAACTCTACCACTGTCATACATGTAACATATATATGCGCATGTGTACACACACATATATATATGTATATATATATATACATATACACATACATACGTGCATATTATATGTCAGAAGGAGTTCGCAAATCAGGTTGCTTCCATATGATCAAACTTGGTGAGTTGAGTAGTCAGTAAAAATTTTTTTGCACATTTTGTTAACTTGATGTGTCTCCACATACCAACACTTCTTGCATTCAATCCTAAAAAAAATGAAAGTATCGCCTAAATACCCTAAAAATTTCCAAATAAAAAAACATGCTGCCTTGGCTGCTACTCAAGAAATCTTTTCAATGTCGAGAATGCTTGCCGAGACAATTTTCCATACAATTTTAGACATAATCGAGCTAAGGCAATCCCTATGGCGCTCGTTGATTGACTGCAAGAGAGGATGGATGGGATCGAATCAGCGCTTTGATTGGCACCTTGTTTCCAGATATACCATATCACCAGTCTCTGCACAACTGCGATTTAACTGAGAGAAGGATTGAATTGCACTTACATAGTCGTGGCCACATTTCCACGTTTGTAGTGATGTTCCCTTGAAGTCGTTGGGTCTTTACCTTGAAAAAGATAGTCAGGATAAAAAGTCTCTATGCACTTCTAGACAAAGAGCTCATAAATGAAGATACTCACAGAACCTGAATCCGAATTATATCCATCGTAATCTTGAGCATTTTCAGAGGGTAACGAGTATTTGCAAACGAAGGAACACCAATTATTCCGGATCTTCAGGAGAGAAAAAATCTTGACTGTCAAGTTGAATTCCTCATAAACAAAGGCTTACAGTGTACCATGTTGTAGAGATACATAGGTAGAACAGATTGCCACTTTATTTATTCTGAAGAGCCAAAATCAAAGAAAACTTAAGAAGTCCTATTTAAACACGAGATACCAATTGCTAACCACAATCCAAAAGTCGTTGCTTATGCGCATCATTAAACGGCTGCGGTGTTTCATGATGAAAAAGGTGACCGTTTTCTGTATGAATTCCCTCACTAGGCAAATTCAGTTGAGGCCATTCAGCACCTCGTCGTTTGTTACGACAACGAGATGACATGATGATATTGCAGTTCCTTAACAACAATTCTGTTATGACAGCGAAACTCTGTACGACTGCACTAAGAAAAAAAACAAATAAGCACTGTAGGTGCCATATTAGAGCTCAATAAAGGTCTAATATGATAAAAAAATTAGCCAACGAGCAATCGAGTGTGACAACACTCTTTGTTAGGTGAAAATTTCACTTGAACAGAGTGTAAAACGTTCGTCTTCGATGACTCTTTACAAGGGAGTAGAGCTCCCGAGAGAACTGACTATATAAATATCGAAAGACGACGGGTTCTGCCCGATGACGAGTCTGTAAGGACGAAACACGTGTATCGCGCTGTACAAGAGCCCTTACCAGACCACATGACAAGTTGGCTCAAATAATAATGAAAGGATCTATTGAAATTTGAGCGCGCTCTAAACGAAGCACTCGAATCAAAGGTATAATTACATATCGAGTGTTTTGAAAGCGAGGTTATAAAAAAAACATTCGATTGAGAGCTAATATAAGTGTCTTTATTGTCGTATCGAAATTCCTATACATTATCCTATATAGAAACTGAGCAGACTGCTATCAGAACAGCAGCACAAAATGCGGCTCTTTCATCGACCTCTCACCATATCCATGGAACAAGGGTCCGACAAGACCACAAAATACAGTCAAAGTTGTTTATCGCTGCACTGTACTCGATGATGAAGTTGCTCGATTGGAACGAGAAGGACATGCGCATTGATGGAAATACCTATCAAACCTTCGCTTTGCGGTTGATATTTTCGTCTTTTCGAAAAGTGTCAATGAAGCAGAGGCGATGCGCAATGGACTCAACGATGCGGGAATAAAGATTGGACTATGCATGAGCAGGACGAATAGTTTATGAAAAATCAAAGGTGCAGTGATGTACACATTAAACTGCATGGTTCTTCGATTCCTGAGACCTTCTCGTACGTATACTCTGATCGTTCACTTATTGTGGAGAACAGCATGAAGGAGGAACTCGACAGACGAGGAGATCAAAGTGGACTCAAAAAAGCTACTAAGCATATATCGAACACTACTGCAAACGACTCACACAGCACTTGAACAATTTCTTTTAAAATTATTGAGCACTCATGACATCTAACCGGCCTGCACAGCTTAAATTTTTATAATCTGTAACATCTTCGCAACTCAAGAAAACATGCATCCATAGCGAAACACAGGTGGGCTGATCACATAGTAAGAAGATGCGACTTTATATGGTCGAAACGAATTGTGGAGTGGACTTTATGAGAATACACCTATACCGAAGGACGACTACCTACACGTTAGGTGGGCGTGTCTGTAAGAAGAATTAGTCAGCTTTGATTGCAGTTGCACATATTTTACAGCGCTAGTTGCCATACTCAAATTAGGCGATCATGAACGACAATCCCGAGAAGAAGAGGTGAATGAAAATTGTTTTGGGGTCCGCACATTTTGTGAAGGCGCACCGTTCAAGTATCCAAGTAAGTAGGTAAGTCTGAATGAAACTCTTCACTTATCGCCCTTACTGTTTTTTCCCGCATCGGACTTGAGCTTTGGTCCTTTCGCGTTGACGAAACCCTTTATGTTATCTTTCAAGCTTAAGACTATGTTATCTTTCAAGCTTAGGACCTTTTCCGATTTTTCCTCATACTTTCAGTAATCACTCGATGGCACAAATCGCCCAAATTTGGACACTGAGTTTCTATTTCCGAAAAATCCTTCTCACTGTATCGTGGCAGCGGAAATAATATCAATGTCATAATAATTGTGCCTTCATCTTTAGATTTCTACTGATCACTCGATAGCGCAAATCTGGTCGTGTCAGTGTTATAGCAGGTTTTCAAAAACGACCTTTTAGTACGCTGTAGTAACTAACAAAGTTCCCATTTCCACTCCAGGTGTGTCTCTTGTTGGCATGAGTGTGCGAGTGCCTGTGTGTCGATCGCTTGTTTACGTGGTTGAGCAGAGCGATTCAGATGTGGTGCGCGGCCTTTGTGAGATTTCTCTTTTCATTGGAAAATAGCTTTAAATCAAACATGTCACTCCAATGCTCCAAGATTTCCTCTGCACGTCCATCTACTCTTGGTGCAGAGGTTTCGGTTGCTTAGCCTTAAAGTTAACGGGTTTCTTTAAAAACAAAAAGAAAATTCAACACCCAAGCCCACAAAACGTCAAACATGGTGTCTTCCAAATTTACAGCACAAATAGCCTATAAATTTACTATGAAACACAAAATTCTCAAACAGATTCCAGAAAGACGCACGATCGCGCCCGCCGCTTGTGAGACGCAAATTCATTTTCGCTGCCGCCCCGCAGTAAAAAGGTCCTCATGGAACCAAGTGCAGTATCAAAATCATCAAAATTTAAGCTTTGAAGCGCCTACTGAAAACTTCCGGGAAATCTTTATGTGGGGAATAGAGCTCCACAAACAAATTTCTCAATACAGAAACTGGACTGTTTTTTCAATGTGAATTATGTAAGCGAGTGATGATTTGTATGAACAAAAAATCCTTTTCATCTACCTTACTGTCAGAGAAAAGACAAATGATACTTCAAACTTCGTTTAATGTGGTTTAGAAATCGTGACTTTTCCTATGTGAAGTTTTCGCAGAATAGCCATTTTTCATGGATACGCAGACGTGTATGGTGAACGTGTGGATTGCCCTGAGCAAGGGTAGCCAGAAATAAAGTCGGACAGCTGAAGATAACCTTCAATTTATCACTTTCACGATAATACATTATTTGCAGCTCCACCATAAACGAGTCGCGTTATTGACGGGAAGACGAAATTATATCGACGTTGCATTATCTGCTTCAAGGAATTAACAAATACTCACAACGTAAATGCGCTTATAGATTGATTTTGGTCTACCAGCCGAAATCCATCAACTGAACGGTGGTGATGGACTAGTGTCATTGTACACTATGCCATCACCACATACGCCTCCCTCCTTGCTACAATGCAGGGCTTAATGTGGGGCTGGGGTCACAACGAGGAGACCGAAACCTCCGAAACACCGGTGTATGGCCCTGGCGTACCAACCTCGTTTAGGCATAAATCATTCTTGTTTTGAAAATGTTTTGAATGTTTATCACGCGGTTTTAAAAACAGTCGATCTTATGGATTAATTTCAATCACCAATCAGTTTTGACGTAACCATCCCGTTTCCTGAGATCACCGTTTTATTCGCCTCGAATCACAAAATGAGAAAAGAACTTCGAAAGTACTTGGGGGCCTAAAAATGCTCTCAAATGTTCAAATCACGGCAGACACTACGCTAAAGTGTACGTGCGGCACGCTATCGACTATTTATGGTAAAAGTGCTACCAATAGAAGAATGTGGTTATATAAATTCTAGGTAGTGCGCACTCTTAATTTTAACAAAAGCTCAACAGTATAACTTTATACACCATGTGAGAAATGTAATGATGAATGTGTAGGAGTGCCACAGTCTTTCATCTCAAGTGATGTCCAGTGTACAGCCACACTTTACAGTTTGCTGATATGTATCATTCTCATCGGCGATCAGATCGATAGCATGGGATGAACCGAGTAGGACATAGTAAGTTCTTGCATAGCATCTGTCACAACTACAGATAAGTTTTCGTTTGCTATATGCTTGACGAGATGAGTAATTGGTAAACACAAAGAAATAGGTTTTTTTTCAAAGAATGCGTTCCCGTTCTAAGAAACCATACTTTATTTGAGAGTCAATTCCGACTTTCATTCTGCGACACCTCGCCATGGAATTCAAACTTTTGGTTTTTTGCTAAATTTTTAAACGGTTGCTACAAAGCTCTAAATGATCCGGCATTCGGAGAACCGCTATGACAAAGCCACGATAGCTCAATTCAGTGTCCACGACAATTCTTTGATGGGTTTGTGTATTCTCCCTATCTAGTCGGGTTATTCCTATTCACTCAGTGAATTCATGTCTCTTTGAGATTATTCATGTCAAAACTAGCGATCACATGGATCCGCTCAACTCACGCACTTCCCTAAGATTTCAGATGCAACACCAACATTACGAACACTTTATTTATGAAGTGTTCAAAAAAACAGCAACAAAACTGTAGTAGCGAGGACTACTACGGCAGCTGATCCAGACTGTTTGACGAAATTGCATCTACGCCCTAAAAGCACCAGAGTTTGTGTAATAACGGCATTTGGATAACACAATGTTGAATAAAGGCACATTATCGGAATATCTCTAAAAAAACAATGAAAACACAATTCATTAAACAACACACTTCACCAATCCCATATCTGAGATCTCCTTCTCCACTTCCTCATTGATGCCCTGAAGACCAATAATTCCCTGAAGAGCGTATGAAGAAACTGCCATCAAAGCCATCATGACATAGACGGAAAGGAGACGTGCGCTGATCATCTGAACATTTTCATGAAACTTCTGGGTCGTTGTTTCATATTTCCGCTGTTTCATTGCAACTCAGAAAAATTACTGAAAAAGCTAGTATTAAGTTTTAAATCTAGCAAAAGCAACTCACGTTGAAGTGGAGAAAGCCAGAGGGTATTCCGAATGAGGCGGAACAATGAAGCAAAATCATACCCGGGCCTCCTTTTATACTCACCATTTGATAAGATATCGTTGTTGATATCTTCAATGTTCCTTATCACTTGCTTATCAACATTCGATCATCGTACTGGCTGACGAGTTAACCAGTGGAGCGGACAAGAAAATTTTGTGTCGACAGGATTCAACGGAAAATGAATCGCTGTTTTTCATTGATAAGCAAGTGATAAGGAACGCGGAAGACATCAACAACGGTATCTTATCAAATGGTGAGTATAAAAGGAGGCGCAAGTATGATTTTACTCCATTGTTCCGCATCATTCGGAATACCCTCTGGCTTTCTCCACTTCAACGTGAGTTGCTTTTGCTAGATTTAAAACTTAATACTAGCTTTTTCAGTAATTTTTCTGAGTTGCAATGAAACAGCGGAAATATGAAACAACGACCTAGAAGTTTTATGAAAATGTTCAGATGATCAGCGCACGTCTCTTTTCCGTCTATGTCATGATGGCTTTGATGGCTGTTTCTGCATAAGCTTTGCGGGCAATTGATGCTCTTCAGGACATTAATGACGAAGTGGAGAAAGAGATCTCAGATATGGGACTGGTGAAGTGTGTTGTTTAATGAATTATGTTTTTGTTTTTTTAAGAGATATTCCGATAATGTACCTTTATTCAATATTGTGTTATCCAAATGCCGTTACTACACAAACTCTGGTGCTTTTAGAGCGTAGATGGCAGTTTAGGGCAGTCGTCTGACATCCGGATCACCTGTCGTAGTAGTCATTGCTACTACAATTTTTTTTGTTTTTATAATACTTTTTCAATAAAGTGTTCGTAATGCTGGTGTTGCATTTGCAATTTGAAAGAAGTATGCGAGTTGAGCGGATTAATATATCGCTAATTCTAACATGAGTACTCTTGAAGAGACATGTAATCATTGCATTACTAAGAAATCCGACACGATAGGGCGACTACGCACACCCAACAAGTAGTTGTCGTAGACATTGAATCGAATTATCGTGGCTTTGTCAAAGTGGCTTTCCAAATGCTAAATCATACTCAAGATTTGTAACTACCATGTGTTATCTTAGCAGAAAACCAAAAGATTGATTATCCATGGTGAGATGTCTAAGAACGGAATTCTCAATTGAACTCTAAAAGCAAAACATCTAAAACTTATTCCTAATTGCCACAAAAGCTGTTCACTTGAGCCTACTATCTACTTTTTGGATCATCCAATGCTGTCGATCTGACTGCACTATGAAAAAGATTAATGTCAGCAAACTGTAAAGTGAGGCTGTGCACTGGACATCACCATAATGATTCATTATGTACATTCCTTCACATTCATCAATACATTTCCCACATGGTTTATAAGGCTATCCTGTGAAACTTCTGCTATAAACCAAGAACTTAGAACTACCTAGAATTTTTATAACCTCGTTCTTCTATGGGTTGCACTCTTTACGAGTAACAGCCGACAGCGTGCCTCCACGAACACTATAGCGTGCGTGCTTGCGTGGTTTGAACCTATATAGTCATTTTTGTACCCTCTAGTCCTTTCGAAGTGATTTTCTCATTTTGTGAGGCGAGCAACAAAAAAATGATCTCAGGTCAGAATTCCGCCAACTACCAATAGCTGATTGGGCTGTTTTCCTCTGCCGTTGATAGTGGGATGGAGATTCTGCTCGACAGCGGAAGAGCAACGTAAACTCTGACCATTGATGGCGCTCACTCACCTTTGGCAGTTCAGTACTGACATTCACAACAATCAAGATATTGACATAAGACAGGAGTTAACGAGTTGCCTGGAAAAATGCGATAAAGAAGATTTTATATGAAAACGATTTAGCGATAGAAATAAATCAAAATCATTGAAATTAATGCCTGCCCTCGTTTTACGCGTCGAAGAGAATTAAGTGGTGAGCAAAAATAGGAGCTCAGACGAGAGTACAATCGAGTACAGACCGAAGCAAATTCGCGCCATCGCTTATTCTTCTACAGTAGTGGTGTAGTGGTTGTGCGCGTCACCCGGTATGGATAAAACGCGAGTTCAACTCCGGCCTGAGGTCGTATTTTTGCTCACTACTCAGCTCCCTTGGATGTGTATATGACATATCCATCACCTGTATCACCTGTCGTCCCGTTGATCGTCTAGTGACTCGAGCGGGTACCATGACTCTTCCATTTTTCCCTGCAAGAGTAGCCCAGTGGGTCCTCCTCGCTCTAAGGATTCGCTGAGCATCATAAATTTCTTCTATACCATTCGTGAAGAAATCAGACCAACGGGTCAGTGGTCTTCCTTTAGAGCGCTTGACGTCCCGAGGAATCAAATCGGTAACGGCTCTCGTCCATCGGTTGTCGTTGATGCGCATCACGTGTCCGGCCCACCTTATTTTCGATATCCTGGCGTGTAAAACGGCGGCTCTGATTTTCGATCGTTGACGTAGGTCGGGACTTCAGATCCTTTCTCTCATTTGCGAGATACGGGATACTCCTAGCATCGACCTTTCGACTATCATGGCACTGCGAAATTGCAGTAAAAACACTAGAATCTCGAGACATGCCCTTGTTCCTGTGCCTCTCATATAGTTGTTAAATCTGTGTGCATTGTGTGTTGAGTAAAGAGTAGCTACTATAAACATGGAAAAAGAGGGAAAAGTATAAAACTAGCTTCCCGTGTACAAGGAGCAAAACACTGTCATTGTTCTTTTGAATGACTTATAGACACAAAATTGATAGATTACTTTATTCCACTGACGTTTATCCAATATTTGACTATTCTTTTCAAAATTTGGTGAAAATCGCTCATTGGAATATCACTGTTTCGCTATTTGCCATCTAATGCCGACTGACTCAGAATGACTTCTCAATATGTACTATTATCATGATCAAACAACATTCGTTCCGTGTAATGTGAGGAAAACAGAGACACACAATTCACATTAGTATTATAGGCTTCCAGAGCGCATGTGTGGTAGGGGTTAGAGGTGCTCTGCGTCGCACACAAGGTCAATGGTTCGATCTCGCGCTCATAGTTTACCAAGCCATCCATCCTTTCGTGGTCGGTGGATTGGTCTCTGACTTGTCTGGGAGTATAACCATCACTGATTCAGTTCAGCGGGATTCCACCTTAAAGGCTAAATATGCATTCGATCACCTCAGGCGAAGTTAAAAATTGAAGACCATTGCATGGAGCGTTCCTCAGAGATTGATCAACGCCGAGAGCTTTATCCTTTTATCCTTTTATTCGAAGCTTCACAGCTATCATTGGATTCAATATAATTTTTTGGAATGTTCAAAGCCTTGATTCTTCTTCTCATGCATGTTTCGATTTCGCGGCAACGATGCCATGTGAATTCTGTGTCCAGATGAGCGACTTTAGCTGCGATTGTGAATGTATCAAACTCTTTTTCACTGCGAGCGACATTGTTGAATTTTGAACTCTAGTGAACACCGTTATTCATTTCGATGAATAGCAATCGTAGTGTATCGAAATGAATAAGATGTAATATGTGCGAAAACAGTCAACAACAACGTTCTATGGATCGCCTCAGCAAGGCTATCCTCGAGTTTGCAAGGAGACTGGCTCAACCAGTATTCTATGTCGTTCAAAGAAGATGATGAAAAGCGAATTGAATGCTAGAAGTACGGAGATCCGGGCAGTGAAAGAAAAGGGCACTGTGTTGACGGATCGAATAAACTAATCACACACCCGCCGTCCACAATCAGTGAGTTCCGCTATACATTGAGGATGCTCCATGATTCATGAAAATGTGTACGGTGTAGATTGAAGTAGTTCATTCTCTGTGATCAATTTCGTGTAGTCAGAAAAAACGGATTTGTACTGTTGCGGTAGCTTCTATCCAGTCGTAGTACAGCACGCTAAGTGTAACTGCAGCGCTCCAGAACGCGGATTCGTTGTTTTATTCGTTTTCTGAGCTAGGCAAAATTTTAATTTCACCGCAAATTAATATCAATTTTGAGGTTTCATTTCGATTAATAGCAATACGCTGTCCGTTTTTCGATGTCCAGTGATGGATCACTTCTTGCTATGATCACTCATAGTTCGCAAGTTCATGTTCTGTCTTCATCGGTAAGTCATATTACATATAATATCGAACGTTGTCAATGTTATGAAATTCTTCGAGGCACTATTTAGTTAATGGAAGTGATCAAAACACTTTCTGCTCCTGCAGTCGTAACGTCTCTGCAGTTTCTACCTAACTCAAACCAAAAAATTCAGGCTATGACAGGTTGTTGATGACTTTACATTGCAATAATTCCTCTTACTGCCTGCAGATTTAACGTTTATGTCTCTCATGGGAGCTTTTGAATTTGTTCCTTGTAGGAATGGACTAAACGCAGAAATAGTCGCAGTATCAATGTTTACCATCAAAATTATTTGAAATTCCAAGTGATTTTGAGAAGTAATTTAATGAATATTTGCGCTGACAGCGCTAGTGTGTTTGGTTGTTGGATGGCATTCGTGGAAACGAAACGCGAATATTATTGGCCCTGAACAATGCCAATAGATGTTAAATTGCGTATGCCTAAAAGTCCGATCACAATATTACAGGTGTCTGTTAATTTAGATTTATGAATTTAGAGCGTGGTGAAGTAGCTATTTGGATCACACTCAATGGATCACGACATGTGTTTTGGGCTATCGCACTGGTCGTGGAACAGTAATTCGCTTGAGTGCCGATGGTGATAAAGTAGCATGCGGGTAGGTTTGATGTTTTTGTTAGTAGACTTTCCTTTGTTTGATGTAACAGTCGAAATTCATGGAATAACTCCTGCAACGACTGAAAATTTCCCGATCAGGCTCTGGCATAGTAAAACTGTACGCAGACTTTCGTGTTTGTTCTCTATAAAATTCATTTCCTTTTCCATCTTCAAATGATGTAAATTTAGCTACCCTACTATGTGTTTTCTGGCCCATCGACAATAGTACATTTTTATTTCTCTGGGTTTTCTTCACCTTTTTGCTTGTCATCTCTTTTTTGAAACTGTGAAATACATCATGCAGAAATGATTCTGTATAGTATATTCTCTAAAGAGCAGATGGCGCAGTGGTTTGAGGTGCTCTGAGTCACGCACAAGGTCGATGGTTCGATGTCGAGCTCATTGCTCACTAAGCCAGCCATGCCTACGGGTTTGGTAAAGTGGTTTCAGACTAGGACTAGCTTGGGAGGATAAACAGCACTGACTTGAATTTCACCGCAGACTGTCCTGTCTTCCCAAAATTGTTTTTCGAAAATCTTACGTATAACTAAAAAAGATACAGTCTATTCCTCTTCAAAGCCAGTTCAACAAAAGCTTCGCTTTTTAGCTCGACGGGTTCAAGAACACTCAGCCAGGCACCGACAAGATCGATCGGATTGCCTTCAACACGTCACGGATGTTCGCGGAAGCAAGTCGATGAGAAAACTTCGCTCACGGCGTCGATATCAAAGTAGATCCCGGCGCAGTCGTAGAGCCCCTCCGCAGGTACGTGTTCAAATCTTTAACTCTTCTCACAAAATATTTTTTATTATTATAGAGCACACTTCAATCATGACCGTTGGGCCAAGGTTCGCGCCGATTGCGCAGCAGATGTCTGCCAACTCCACCCAGCGGACGTTGGAACATCTTGTGAGTACTCTTATCACTGAGCAAACTCCACGGTTCATGAAGATGGTGTGCCATGTAGACTGGAAATCTTAGAATCCTAGATGCGATGCCCTCTTACTGAATAGCCTCTTTGGATGCCTTTTTTTCCAGAAACCACAGCGCGCTTGTGCTTTCTTGCCGTTGTTTGTTGATCAAATAGTACCAATTCAGTTCCAGACTCGGCGAGGGAAGCCGTTCACTTGAACTTCACGATGTCGTAGGCCAAACGGTGACCCTCTAACATACTAACAGCCATGGTTTATTTACTTATCTTAACTATTAGAATTTTATTCGTATTGTATCCTTAATAATCAAAGTGAGAACGGAAATTTAGCACCTGATGCTCACTAACCAGTAGTAGATTCACCAGACGAATGTGTGGTCTCTAATCTTGATCTGGTATCTCCATCCTTAGCTTTGTCTTTATTTCACTCAAGCCGTACAGTCCACCCTTTGCTGAATTGAACATAAGTATCCGGAAGTTGAATCTAGGCTCTCTTCCGCTTGTTTATTCACTCTACTGTTACTCCATTGTCTACGCTATCTGTAATCCTATATGTCCTATTGCTGGTGTTGTACTGTTGCTGTAGAGATAAACGATATTCCATTATGAAGAGTCGATACAGAAGCAACTAATAAAGGCACCGCGTCGCCAGACCAACTGAGAGAAAGCAAAATCTCCATTAAACTTGCTCTGCTACAAGCTCCTAATACTCACGAAGCAATAGTAGATTCTCCAGTGTACAACCAAGGAGAACAGTAGAGAAAGCGCGTAATTGGATGAGTAGGGATGATTAACGCCTGCATCAAAAGGTCTGAAGTCGTCGGAGAAATGGCTATTGGTCATTAGATGTGATCGGTGGTATCTATGAATAATGTAGAAAACGATTCAATACGTATCAGACGCATACTAGTGCCAAGACTTATGAGAAGACTACATTTCCCAGAGACGAAATTTGGACCGATAGATTGCCTCTAACCCGATTTCGTATCATATCAATTTGCTTGAGTCAAGATTTGAGTAGTGCGAAATGTTCTTTGATGAATATGATAGCTGAAATGTTATCAATCACAATGCTGATTAGCCCTAAAAATCAGAAATTTTACCAGCTGGAGCATCTCAGTAGATCAAGTTGAATCATGCAGAATATGTTTATGATATATTGGTGAGCAACGAGTGAACAATTATTTAATTCCTGAACCGAACTGCTGATTTTTCGAAGTGTTCCCAATAAAAGCTCCAGATTCAACCAGTATATATAGGACGATAATGGGTAAATGCCTATTGTTAATTCTTGGCCATTAGAGGTTACTGACAGAGTGAACTGCCTGAGTCATTCAACATCAACCTACTTGGCTACACCTACGTTGTTGTATATGATTGAAGGTTTCTGTACAGTGTCCTCCAAGGGCACAACCGCTCTTTGCGGTCTCCTGTTGCATATAGGAATTTATAAAATAGAAATCTACTGTCGAAAATTTCATCATCGCCCCTAAAAATACATAGTGTTTTGAATCTCACTCAAATTCGCGCCAACAAGTTTCACTAGGCATAAAAATACTTTATTTCAGAAACAAAATAGTATCAAAATCCATGTTAAACTGAGAATGATTGAGCAAGACCAGTGATCAATATCTATTTGAGAAGTTCCATCCAATAGTCTTGTGTTGCAAGAGTATTACTTTCCGGGTCTGTGTTTTGTTCCATTGCTGCGCATACTTGTCTATACAGCTCCATTCTTGTACACCTTCGTTTGCTACCATAGGACTCCTCAGAATAAGTAACAGAACAATCCAAAGAATCTGACTCTTCTTTGAGAGTCGAAAATAACTCCTCTGTCACTATATCGGATGCACAACTATCTTGTCGTACGAGTGATTCATGACTACCAACTTGACCCTTAAAAACAAGACATTATCTGAATACGAAAGCTAAATTGACAAATAATGTTTACCGTTTGAACGGATTCCACCTCAGATCCAATTGAAATACAATCCTGTTCAGATCCGCGTCTGGGCATCTCGCATCTCAACGACTCAGCACCGTAGATCGACCGGAAAATTACAAAAAGTATTTTTATACTTCAGCAAACGTTCAGTGGCATTGTTAGTTTGCTAAGCCAAAAACTATCGAGACTTCAACAGATAATGAATATTTCAATGATTCATCTCAGGAGAAACCAGTTCAATTTGCGACAATCGACCAATTCAAATTGACTGTTTCGTTTAGAAAACGTATCAAAAAATTATCGGATATCCTCCTTATAACAATCAATGGTGATGACTAACATTAAAACTTTTTTAGACTTTATTTGATCCGTTATCACACTAAAACTATCACAGTGTTTTTTTTTTCACTGGCGGATCCCAGTACTTCTCGCATTCAATTCGTTTTTCGTCTTCTTCTTGAACGGCGTAAAATAGTGATTGAGCGAATCTCCTAACAATTCGAGGATAGCCTGATTGTGGTGTTCCATAAGATATTTTTGTTGACTGCCGGAGAGAGTTGGGAGGGGGAGGGGGAGTGGAACTTAACTGCACGCGCGCCGTGACGAGCATCACAGCCACTTGCCTACGGCGTCCCAATAATTAACATTGACGATTAATATTCGCTGTATTAATAAAAATAGTAATATTGAGAATAATGATCATTGATACCAGATAATGATAATAACTAGCGATAATAATTATTGATAAGAACCAATAACGACTTGAGAAAGACAATTGGAAATCAATTTATCTCACCGCCTATTGCGGTGTTATGATGTTTTCTATTAACCCAATGATGTAGAGTGGTTTGCAAAAACGCTTGCGTCAGCCGGGATTTGAACCCAGATCCTACTCTTTATCGGTTCACATCCCGGCTGACGCAAGCGTTTTGCAAACCACTCTACATCATTGGGTTGATAAAGAAAATTGGTTTTAAAAAACAAAATTAATAATTAACAATAACAGATGACAGATAATAAAGACAATAAATCATAATTGATAATATGATTGATATTCAACCTTAGCGATAATGACTGCTAGTAGTGGTCAGTAATGATAATGACAATGATAAATGCAATGGCAATTTTAGTAATGATGAGAAAAAGGTAACTGCTTTTCACATTTTTTCGGCAAAATTTAGGTTTAGTAATCATTTTGAGACTCAAATCCATGTATTTTGTGGTAAATTGGACCAATTCAAGTTATCAAAATGAATAATGGTAAAGAACCAACGAATTTCCTGCACGCCTTTGAGCTTAATAAACGACGAGATATAATCTCAATAGCAATCACCTCTACCATACGAGAAATGATACAGTTCTGCGTCGTATGTGCCTCATAAAGTCCAGTCACAGAGTTGCTTTGAGACCAGTCTTTACTTAGCATTCAATGATCAGTGAATATCCCACGAACTGCTTTTTTGATGACCGATCAATTCTTGCGACCATGACTAGTGAAAGAGCTTAAAATAAGGGAAAGGCACAAGAGCAATTCAAAAACGGTTCAACCGCTGGAACTACCGTACCCATGTGCGCTTCAGTGTACGTGCAGAACGTCATGGGTTAAAAAATGAAATTTCAAAGAGAAAAAGAGTATTTAAAGCTACTTCTTTGAGGAACTGTGCAGAATTCCGAAGACCCTAACATATTGTAATCCCTAGAAAAATCTACCTCTCCGGTTCATCATAGGGCGAATGTCGCGGTTGAAGCAAATCCACAGCAGGATTTCTTGCTTTTGAACTGCTTGATTGCTTCGATGACATTGACACATGGGACCATGGCGTTATCTGAGGACAACATGCACGTTATGCCACATATCGTCGCTATAATTCGAAAAAATATTAAATTTCAAACACACCCACTGTTTAAAAACCGCAGGTGGCTGCTAGATCGGGTCGATATCTCGCATTCTGTCGATGACGCACTCAGCCAAAAGACTCATTTTCACTCTTGGAAGGGATGCACTCGTATAATTATCCTCTCGCTGCCAAACAAGACGTCGATAGCATTCCTCCATAATTTGTAGCTTGTCTGAGAATTACTAAAACATTCCCACATGTAAAGATTGGGTAATGTAATGATAAAAATCTCTTTACCGCGAGCCCCTATAGAAGGACGCAAGTGGCAAAATACTGAAGAGTCTCGAGCACGAATGAAAGCCTTGATTCTTATAAACCTAGGACATATGTCCAAATTGAATTTCTCCCTATCAACAACTCCATGGTTAGATGACCTGAAAATTTGGTTGCAAGCAACATAAATTTTCAGTACTTTTCCGCTAGCCGCTCCCTGTTTCGACCTTTTGAAAAAAACGAGATTTGTAATCTACATTCAAAGTTCTAATGGTAACGCGATGATTAAATCAAGATAATTGAGAGAATGCTCTATTTCTCTAAAGCCTTTTTAATGCTTTGTAACAGTAATAATAAAATTGTATTTCCACTGAGGCATTTTTCGCTAGAGAAAGCTATTTCACCTAGACATTGAGTAGTTATACGATAGCTTCAATCTCGACGATTTCAATAGTGTACTTGGTCTTTCGAAAAGACTTTTGAATGCGTTCTAGCAGCCAACGAAAATTGGTTTCGCAGCCGACGCACTCTCATTCCTTCGATGTTTGGCTGAGATCTCACAAAATTGCCAAAAAGTCATGACGCTTTTTCAATGTACGATTATTTTAAAACCCGATCTTCACTGCTTAAAATGCATTAGAAGATCTTTTTTTGAATCCACGTATGTCGTTGAACTCGTCGGATTTAAGCTATCGAATAATTATTGAAAGTCTAAGGAAGAAGCTTCTCCAGCGGAAAATGCTCAAGAGTGGGCGTAGTTTTTTCTACTGCTATAGCGCAGTGAAGAGACCATTTCAGAAATAAAGTACAGCATTGAAATCCTAGAGATACAAGCTATTGAAGGATTACTGAAACTCGAGAATATCAGGAAACACATTTCTCCTAAGAATCGAAAAAGAGTGCAGATAACGAAGGAATCCAAATTTTCGAAACGCGGTTTTCTTTTGGCTGCTGCAACGCATTGAAAAGTCCTTTTCAAAAACCAAGTTTAGTCATTGAAATCATCCAATGATCTGTCGAATGATCACTAAAGTCTACGGAAATAAATCCATCGAGCAAAAATACTTGAGCGTGAAAAAAGTTTTATTTCTACTATAAAGCGCAATGAAAAGGACATTTTGAAAAATTCGGCGAAAATTCTCGTCATTGAAGCTATCGAGTCTACTAAAACCCTAAGCCTAGGCAGAAAACACGCTTTTGCCAAGGAGTCGAAGCAACACTTACTTGTCTACTAGCTTGGCTCTATCGATATGTCGTGCGTGGACCTCAGTAGCACTACAATCGATACATTTTCTCAAAGTCTTCACATAATAGAACCAGTCGTGTATTGAAAAACGTCTACGTGGTATAACCTTAAAGACACTATTACGAAACAGCACATAAAGTATAAACGCAAACAAGCACCTCATCCATAGCACGAGTCCATGCTTGATCTTGATCGTATGAAATGATGTGGTCCAGCAATGAAGCTCTTAGCCGTTTGATAATGGACCACCTGGAAGCAAGATGAATTGATGGCACGGGTTCGCCGTAACCTTTGCGCTATTCATGTCTATGTGGCAAATTCAAATGAAAAAGATGCGAGGCACGATGAAATATCTTAGAGGAAAGGAAACACTGCAACATTTGCAGAAACGAAAACATCGATGAATTGATCACTTTCTCTCATCATTTAGCTACTACCACAAGGTTGATAGATAAGCCTCATTCGGCTGACATTCTGACGTTTCATCTTCTTCAGAGCCAATGATTTGCACTCTTGAGCTCTTCACAGTCGTTCATCCTCGTCGTTAACGATGGAGTCGAATTTTCTTCCGGTAAAATACCGCTCGAACAAAGAACCTCATCGTGATGTTCCCAATATACAGGATTGCCGCTATGCTATCTACCCGATGAAAATGATTTGCTTTTATTGGACAGTATATCCAGTAGCAATTGTATCCTTATTTTGGAATCAACTTTCCTTCAACTCGTATCAAAGATTAATGTTAGTTTCTCTTACGAACCTTCTCATGTAGAAGATAACTACTTATTGTAACAGAATCTGCTAATTTTTGTATTGGAAGCATACATTAATTGATGTCCATACCATTCATGTTTGATATCCTTGGCCTGTAAATGACGAAACGAAGGTTCGAGCTCTACCCAATTAAAATTCGAAAGGTGATCCTTTAGTCGCAAAGGTGACGTTAGAAGGTATTCAGCAACTGTTGAATGACACAAAGAAGACTTTGTAACCACAGTTTCTAAATTTCAATGCCGTCATTCAAGGCAATTAATAGAAATTAAAAATGATTAGTAGCAAAAAAAGAACCGAATAGGTCGCGATGTCAGTATCTAAGTGGAAGATTTCTTCTTTTCTTCTCCTCACAATGACGTGTAGCCCCATCCGCACTTATTGAAGTCTCTGGTACGACGGCAACTTCGCATGATGACACTTCTTCAACCCTTGAAATTCTACAATAGATATCGATTGTTGAACTGATGAATACGAAACTTACTCATTCATGCATGCGCCGAAATCTCTACACAATGGACATCCGTGGTCGGAGTGATCGAATATAGAGTGGATCCGGTTCTGAATCTGATAGGCACTCCGGTTGTCTAACTTCTTGCCTGCAATATATACATGTATACGTACATACGCATAAATCTATATATGAATATATGTATGTATATGATATATATGCATATATGCAATATATTTATGTGTATATGCATATATAGTTATTTTCCGTTAACCGCACCCTGTTTCTACCCCGAGGAAGAGACGCAATATTTAATTGTTCTTCTGAATTTCAGTAGCATTCGATAGATTACATCAAAAGGATTTGAAAAGTGTGTTTCATTTTTGATATAGTTTTATTACAGCTTTATAACAGCAAAAATAATATGATGTTTCTCTTTCAAACATTTCTCACTGAACAAGCTTTTCTTCTCAACTTTTGGTAACCATTCGATAGCTTAAATCTCGGAAATTAGAATGATTTCTGGTTTTTGCAAAAAGTTTTTTATTACGCTGTGACAGCCAAAAAAAGTTTAAGTTTTGCCATTCAGGATCATTTCCGCTAATCGCACTTTTTTCGATCCCTTGAGAAAAACGCTTCCTGTGGATTTTATGAAGCTCTAATAACTATCTAATAGATCAAATCTCAAAAACTTCATTGGTATAAATTATCTTTAGAATGACTTTATTACTGCATTGTCACAGCAAAGAAAACATTGAGTTTCTAAATTTGAGAATTCCTCCCTGAGCAAAGCTTTTTCTCCAAGCTTTATGTCATCATGGTCATCATTCGATAGCTTAACTCTTGCCAATTCCAATGAAATGGTTGGCCTTTAAAAAAGAACTTTTCAGTGCGCTCTAGCAGAAAAAAGAATGTTAAGCTTCGCGCAGCACGACACTGGCACCAAACCACCGCGCTTTGCTGATATGCGGATAAGATTTCGCAACACAGCCACTAAGCCACCACGCTATTTCCGCTGCTCAATTTGCGAAACCGAATCTTCTTCTGATTGTTACAGAGCACTGAGAAGTGGTTTTAAGAAAACATATACATCGTTAGCAAGATCGAGATTCAAACTATGTCATAAATACCAAAAGTCTGAAGGAGAAGCTTTGTGCAACCAAAATGTTTGAGCAAGAAACACAATTTTATCTTGAGATTGACTGACGAGATCGCAAGATTGATATACGTGTATCGGCTCTATAAGTCAGCCCTATTTGACAGACCACTGACATGCGTGGCTCAAAAATGATTGCAAGGCAAACACAATGTTATTTTGCTGTTATGGCGCATATATAAATATATAAGTATATATATAGCCGGTGGATGAGAGGTCCGGTGAATATGAAGGATGCAGTTAGAATTCGTAGCTCGATTCATTCAGCTTGTGGAGCGTTCGTTGTGCATCGTGTGTCGGTTGGCTGTCATTGAACTGCCATTACTTTTGCACCAACATTTTCCTCCCTCCCAATTTCCTTTAAATAATAAACGACCGTAGAATGCTCATCGCTGAGCTTCTCTACAACATTTCGTGTAATTTTGAGAGAATCAGCTTGGATTATTGTTTTCAGTTGGCCTTTCCCAACTTCCCAGAGACGACCACTATGTTCCTTACCTTCAGAGCTCTCGTCCCTGTTACGCTACTTGACCCATCGCTGCGCTATACGATCGTTAGCAGTTCCCAGGCCAAATGCTTTTTGAACTCAGGGTAATTGGCAAAGGCGAACGGAAGGCGAATTCTGAGATGTACTCATTGATCCCGCTTGCACATGGGCAAGACTCCGCACTGGACTCCGCCTTACATGTCGCATATATAAACGATTATTTTCACTCCCGGTGTACCCAAACTGCGATGCTTATGCTAAAAGAGCCGCCGCCACATTGGGGCTCCTTGGCCCCTCACAAAGTACATCATCGTCACTCGTGCAGCTCGCTCTGTTCTTTGCACCGTTGTTGTTCCTGCAACTCGCTCTCTTCATCGTTCATGTAATAATCGACTTATCCAAGTTCTGTTGCTACTTCAAAAGCGAACAAATTCAAGCTCACATTTAATCCAACATTGATTACTCTATAACTGCCATATATGTAACATATATATGCGCATGTGTTCACATATATGACTATATATATACATATATATATATGTACATATATGAATAGTTTCTTCTGTTTAGCCGTTCCGAGGTGTTATTGAAATTATTTATCCAATATTAGCGAAGCATACAACAATACAGTTAGTAATGCAGCTTGAATACAAAATATTCGAGGTGGATAACGTTTCGGCGGGTCGCCTTCGTCAGAGCCTGGAAAGATCACATTGATCCACAGTCCACTACGCCAAAAACCTCCATAACCCTAGCAGAAAACGTTAGAGATGTATTTTGGATCGCATAGTAAAAGCTTCATTCTAAAACACTCACCGTTTTTGATATTTGGGTCTATAAATTATCAATTGAAGACCAGCCGCTTAAGGTCAGTGCATCAGTGGGATGTGCCTAACTCGGGCCGGAAAAATCAGCCTGAGGTATGGTTCGAGGTCACGCGTGATTACGAGGCACTCCTCTTTTCGGTTCATTTTCGGGCCTTTGTTATGTATCCAAACGGCTTCTAATGTATTACGCGCAGATGTTCTTGATTCCTGTGCGAGGATAGTGAATTTGACGCCGAACATTACTCCTGCATGTTTTTGGTCCCTATGCGTGCCTAGTGGAGTTTTTGAATCACAGTTGCGTAACCCAGCTAGGTGCTCTTTTACACGGAGGAATAGTGGTCTACTCGTTTCGCCAATGTACTCATCGCCGCATATCTCGCAAGAGATTAGGTAAATTATACCCGATCTCATACAGTCGCCGTCTCTGTCGTTCGGACAAACTTGGCAATCATTGGTTTCGCAGAGGCGGTTATACAATCGGTTGCGAACTAATTGACGCTTTAGTGTTTTTGGGGGTATTTCAACTATTGCTACCGAATTATCCAAACCTGCTCTTTTTAGGCATCGTTTGATAGCTGTACTTATTTCGTTAGAGATAAAAGGCAGGAGGAAAGGAACCTTATTTTCGCCAGACTTATCGTTTGGGAGCATAGAATTTTCTCTAGATCTAACCTGAGAAGCTCCTACCGTATCGTATCCATTAGAGATGGCTATTTTTCGCGCCAAGCTTAAGGATTCTACCTTGTGTTCTTTTCCCGTGCACACATTTGACGCTGTTCGGAACATATTCTTAAGCAGTGCGCGTTTTATGTGTGAAGGATGGGCTGATAGGTAGTGAACCAAGATGTTTTTCTTGCTTGGTTTACGGTACCATTTTGTATTGTAGGAGTTTTTGGACAGGTTGACCTGAACGTTCAAAAAAAGGGAGCCAATTTGCTTTCGGTTTCTCACGGGTGACTTTATGTACTCTGACTGACTGGTCAGCAGTTCAAAGCATTTGGCCATCTCCTCTTGGGTTGAGCAGACGACAAAGCAGTCATCTATATAACTACAGTAGAGTACCGGCCGGAGTTCGATTATTGGGCTCTCAACTTTAGACATAAAAGCTATAGCAAGTGTTGGAGCTAGTCGTTGTCCCATTGCCAGCCCTCTGATTTGAGCAAAATAGTTCCCGGACCATCTAAAGATGAACAGTTTAGGCACTCTTTTAAGAGAGCCATAACCTGCCCAATGGAGAAGCCATACATGTTTGTGGTCCTTTCGTGCTCTGTTAAAAGCTTGTATATGGCTTGCATTGCGGAATCATTCGACACGTTTGTATAAAGGGCGGTTACGTCGAATGATTCCATCACGTACGCGATGTTTGGAGACGCGTTACGTAAATGGTCTAGGAACATTTGGGTGTTTGTGAGATGGGCTGGAATGTGCTTTAGTAATTGGACTAGTATTAGGTTTAAAAACCACGTTATCCTGTCCGTTGGTCCGCCTACGCAGCTGATGATGGGTCTAACTTTGAAATATGATGGATTAGTCGACAAAAGATTATCAGTGCATACCAACTTATGAGTTTTGAACGCGCACTACTTGAGAATATGTTCCGAACAGCGTCAAATGTGTGCACGGGCAAAGAACACAAGGTAGAATCCCTAAGCTTGGCGCGAAAATCAGTCATCTCTAATGGATACGATACGGTACGAGCTTCTCAGGTTAGATTTAGAGAAAATTCTATGCTCCCAAACCATAAGTCTGGCAAAATAAGGTTCCTTTCCTCCTGCCTTTTATCTCTAACGAAATAAGTACAGCAATTAAACGATGCCTAAAAAGAGCAGGATTGGATGATTTGGTAGCAATAGTTGAAATACCCCAAAAACACTAAAGCGTCAATTAGTCCGCAATATGACCACCTCTGCGAAACCAATGATTGCCAAGTTGTCCGAACGAGCAGAGACGGCGACTGTGTGAGATCGGGTATAATTTACCTAATCTCTTGCGAGATATGCGGCGATGAGTACATTGGCGAAACGAGTAGACCACTATTCCTCCGTGTAAAAGAGCACCTAGCTGGGTTACGCAACTGTGATTCAAAAACTCCACTAGGCACGCATAGGGACCAAAAACATGCAGGAGTAATGTTCGGCGTCAAATCCACGATCCTCGCACAGGAATCAAGAACATCTGCGCGTAAAACATTAGAAGCCTTTTGGATACATAACAAAGGCCCGAAAATGAACCGAAAAGAGGTGTGCCTCGTAATCACACGGGACCTCGAACCATACCCCAGGCTGATTTTTCCGGCCCGAGTTAGGCACACCTCACTGATGCACTGACCTTAAGCGGCTGGTCTTCAATTGATAATTGATAGACCCAAATATCAAAAACGGTGAGTGTTTTAGAATGAAGCTTTTACTATGCGATCCAAAATACATCTCTAACGTTTTCTGCTAGGGTTATGGAGGTTTTTGGCGTAGTGGATTGTGGATCAATGTGATCTTTCCAGGCTCTGACGAAGGCGACCCGCCGAAACGTTATCCACCTCGAATATTGTGTATTCAAGCTGCATTACTAACTGTATTGTTGAATGCTTCGCTAATATTCAATAAATAATATCAATAACACCTCGGAACGGCTAAACAGAAGAAACTGTTCATTTATTCAAACTATGCCGAGGTTAATAGATAGTCGGTCTTGGATTTACTGCAGTATGTGCATATATATATATATATATATATATATATGTATATATATGTACATATAGCACATATACATACATGCATATTATATGTCAAAATGAGTTCGCAAATCAGCTTGCTTCCATAAGATCAAACTTGGTGAGTTGATAGCAAGTAGTTAGTAAAAACATTTTTGCACATTTTATTATCTTGATATAACTCCAGATCCCAACACTTCTTGCATTCAATCCTAAAAAAAACCAAAAGTTTCGCCTAAATCCCAAAAATTTCCGAATAAAAAAATGTTGCTTTGGCCGCTACTCAAGAAATTCTTCTAATTTCGAGAATGCTTGCCGAGACAATTTTCCACAATTTAGAGATGGCCGAGCTAAGGCAATCCCTACGGCTCTCGTTGATTGAGTACAAGAAAGGATAGATAGGATAGAATCAGCGCTTTGATTATCACCTTGTTTCCAGATACACCATTTCACCAATCTCTGCACATCTTCGATTCAACTGAAATAAGGATTGAATCCAACTTACATAGTCGTGGCCACATTTCCACGTTTGTAGACAACGGACAGCATGCAGATTGGGCGATAATTGCCTTGTCGTGAAGGTCTCCCTTTCTGAACAACAATACGGCCTTGATGGTTATCCATTGAATGGGGAACTTACATTCTGACAGTTAGCGAGTGAAGAGTAGAGCCAGGGGGTTGGTGAGAAGTGACTGCAGGTTCTTCAGGTGTTCTGCTCTAATCCTGTCTGGAGCGGATGTTGTTCTGGTCTATGGTATCAAATCCTTTTCGTAATCCTGCTTGTTCGCATGGCTGTCCTTGGTTCAAGTGTTCTGTCAGTCCTGTTTCAGGATGACTCGAGTGAAGAGTTTATAGACAACGGACAGCAAGCAGATTGGGCGATAATTGTCTATGTCGTGAAGGTCTCCCTTTTTGAACAGCAATACGGTCTTGCTGGTTTTCCATTGAATGGGAGCCTTGCATTCTGACAGGTAGCGAGTGAAGAGCCGAGCCAGGGTGTTGATGAGAACTGGCGGCAGATTCTTCAGGTGTTCTGGTCTAATGCTGTCTAGACCGGGTGTTGTTCTGTTTTTCACCGACGATATAGCATGTCGGATTTCGGAAGGAAGGACTAGTGGAACGACAAATTCGTTTTCTTTCTATTCAAATAACGATAAGAGACCATGGCTAGCCAAGAGATCCGAGTAGTAACCGTGGATGATTTTCTCCATTGCCCTTCTAAATGCTGTAAGTCTCCCGTCAGGGCATCATAGTGCAGTCACCTTGGTTTCGAAATGGGGAAGTTTGGTGGGATTTGCAAATGCCCTTCTCAGCTTCTGCAGCTTCGGCTTGAACTGCTGCTCCTCTCTCTTTGAGGTCTTCTTTTATAGCTACCTGCAGCTCTTCGCAAGTTTGAAAGTCAGGTTGTTGTTGCCTTCATCTCGTGCGATTCCACGTTGACGTATCAGCTCGAGTGTCTGCAGAGAAAGGCGTCTCTTCGTTACTCAAAGACTCTCGGCTTTCATAGCGCTAACATGAAGATATTCTACGAGTCGGTAGTACTGTTCATCATTGTTGTCGACAACGGTATCTTCCCAAGAGCCTAATGATCCAAGAGAGATGAGAGCCAAGAGCTGGACTAATGATTTGAATACATCCCAGTTTAGGGTAGTTCTGGAACATCGTTATTTGAATCTAGCGGCTTTCTCTCCTTTCCGCGAAAAATGGAGCGTTTTGCTAAGAAGATAGTCTGATTAGGTGTAGAGCTTAAGAACAGCAGCGACTTCGGTCAAGCAGAACCTTCGATTAACTAGGACGTGGTCTATTATATTGTGTTACTCTCCACTGGGAAATTCTCAGCTCCACCCGCTGAGAGTGGGGTATTGAAATTGTGAGTACGAAGGATGGTTTTGGTAATTGTGATAAATTCACATACCTCTCTCTCTATTCGTTTTATTCTACTCCGTGGGTCTCAATATGACGTTCTTCAGGAGTTCTTCTAGGTCTCACTTCTGCTTTAAAATAGCTGACAATGACCTTAAAAAATGTATGCTTTTCTCCGAAGAATTTTTCGAATCCATATAGAATGCTTCGACTACGCCTTCGTCATAGCTCGATTTAGGTGCGTAAGCAACGCAGATGGTCGAAGCTGGCATTGATCCGGAGCGTTTCAACCGCAAACATGCGATGCGCGTTGTTAGTTGTTCAAATGAATCGATTTCGTGGTCCAATCCGATTTTAACAGTGCCGACACCTCTCCGATCGCATGATCTGAGAAACAGTTCTTCTTCGATGCCTAACACAGCGTGAAAAGGCTGGCCTTCTCGTCTTAGCCAGGCTAATGACGTCGTGCCCTACACTTCTTGCTTGCATCAACAGATCTACAGACGAATCGTATTCAAGGAATAAGTTCAACACTTCAAAATTATACAAAAGGTGCATTCTGCTCCAATTTATTGAGAAGTTGAATTTGAATCTAATCTGAGTAGAAGTGGATTCCAACCCGCATTTCACCCTTTCCAGCGGCGCGTGCTAATCATTTCACTACCTTCACTCGTTCTTCGGGCTGTTAGCATCCAACCGTCAACGCCTTGGCGGCAGAGGGAATGATGGCGCAACGAGCGCCGATAGTGCAGTGGTTACCACGCGCACGCGGAATAAGTCAAATGCGTGTTCGAGTCCAGACCGACATTCGAAGTTTTGCATATCACTCAGTAATGTTGGATGTATCATTGAAGCTTCATACCGCCAACCACTGAAAGCGGTTAATAAAAATGGATTCTAATTGAGCCTACAATTGATTTATAGGCATACTTGAATTGATTTTTTTATTTTTGTCTGATACAATGATAATCACTCCAGTAGTAAAGAAGGCAAAGAAGTATGAGTATATTTCAGTTACTACTAACGTGCCCGGCAGATGAAGTCCGAGTAAAAGTAGAAGACGACTTCGACGCCGATAGCTTAGCCGTCGGGCAACAAGTCGGAGTAGGAGAAGTCGACGAAGCCGAAGTCGGAGAATCACTTCCAGTTATTGGGCCTACATTCACGCCGTTCACGCAGAGGCCGTTGACGCCGATCGCACAGTCGCCGTCCACTATTTTGTGAGTTTCACTATGCACTGAGGATACTCCATGATTCATGAAAATAGTGTACTGTGTAGATTGAAACAGTTCATTCTCTGTGATCAATTTCGAGCATTCACAAAGAAACGCTAAGTGTGACTGCAGGCTCTCAAAACGCGGATTCGTCGTTTTATTCGTTTCTGAGTTAAGCAAAATTTCAATTTTACCGCTGACTGCCCTGTCTTCCCAAAATTGTGCTTCGAAAATCTTATGTATGACTAGAAAAGATACTGTCTATTCCTCTTCATAACCATGTCAACAAAAGCTACGCTTTTTAGCTCGTTAGTATTCAAGAACATTCAACAAGGCACAAACTAAATTGATCGAATTGCCATCAAACACGTCGCGTATGTTCGCGGAGCAAGTCGGTAAGAAATGCTCGCTCACGACGTCGATCGGAAAGTAGATCCCGAACGCGGCGCAGTCGTAGAATCCCCCGCAGGTACGTGTTCAGATCTTCAACTCTTCTCACAAAGTATTATGTATTATTATAGAGCAGACTTCAAAAAGAAGGCGAAGCCGCGACAGTTACTCATGACCGTTAGGCCAAGGTTCGCGCCGATTGCTAGCAAATGTCCGCCCATTCCACACAGCAGGCGTTGGACATCCTGTGAGTTCCGTTATACATTGAGCATACTCCACGGTTTATAATGATGGTGTGCCATGAAGACTGGAAGCCTTAGAATCCTAGATGCGATGCCCTTTTACTGAATAGCCTCTTTGGAATGCCCTTCTTTCCCAAGAAACCACACAGCGCTTATGCTTTCTTGCCGTT
>JAHQIW010004930.1:0-84140 GCA_019055375.1 Parelaphostrongylus tenuis
TGAGTTTAAGCGATGGAACCTTATTGTTTAAGCGTTTGATCAGGTTTTCGCATCCCAAAAAGTTACGTACCTCGAGGGTTAAAACAGGTTGCAGACGCGGATGGGATGATAAGATTTATACTTAAAATATTTATTAAACATGGAGGAACTAGGTTGAGTAGTTTGTAAGTGATTATGTTACGTAAAGTAAGAAAACGTTGTGCTAAGATTGCTCTCTTTATGGAATTTATACTAAAAAACTAGGGCCCATTACTATTTCGCAAATTTGGACAAGAAAAAAAAGGCATGTTACGGAGAAGACCTAGATATGATTTGATCGAATCACTTTAGAAAAGATCAATCTACTGATAGGATCTTGGCAGCCATCGATATTGTGCCAAAGCATAACTCTATGGAGACTGAAGTAGGATAAGAAAAAGGATAACAATTATCGATCTTAACGCTGATCACTCCTGACGGATGCAATGAAGCACTAAACCTCGTTAACCACTGTAGAAGTATTGAATGCGTAAATGCTCTGTAATAAAGACTTACTGGGTTTATCAGTATATCATGCCAGTCATTTGTCAGCTTATCTGTGTTCAATGTCGATATGTGCTTACCACATCAGACACCTCAAGATTAGTTGCTAACGGCTCCGATAGTCCATATCGAAGAAAGAATGGGGCAAAGCGATGGCCTCGCTAGTGCCATGGTAGCACGCGCCCATAGTATAGGTGAAACGCGAGTTCAACTTTTGCCTAGAGTCGGAAGTTTCGACTCAAAAATCCTAGACGTATACTTGTACCATCACAACGTTGTCAAAAGGCCAGTACACAAAATAGTTCTAGTAGATCATACATAAGTCAGTGTTTTTGTACTTGTAACTAAGTTTGAAGACAATTTACCAATCACTTAACAAAGCGCTGCTTCTTTAGTGTACAAGCAAAATTGAGCCAATGGCTTTATGCACCATGCCGCAGCAGATAGATCAGTATCAATACTCTTCAAACAACCAGTGATGCACATCTTATCGTTCTTACCAACAAAAACTGAACTACTTCGCCAAATCCCACTGCCCCATACACTACTAAACGGCCAAATTTGACGGAAGACCTGTATTAAAATCCTAATATGTGGCAAAGAATCCGCATGTACGGAATTTTTGTAGAAAAAAGTAGGTATAAACCAGCCGATTTCCTCCCTCAACTATTTCTAGAGGCATTTCTGGTTAACAGTTCAACTAAAAATAAACAAGGTAGAGCAGCGTGCCTTTAAAATTGTACAACAAGGCGTATATTGAACATCTTGTCACTCAAATAGATTCATAAGAGTGAAAATCACACTGAAATATAACCATTAGACAAAGTTGGCCATAATCTTGTGCAAAATAAATAGACTTAGGAGATGGGGACAGCGCAGTAGATAATGCTGCACCTACGATATTATAGAAAAGAGGAACTCTGCAGCTGTAGCCAAAGCAAACAAGAATTGCCGAGATGTACGGACACGTTTGGAACGATGAATGCAAGGAAACCAATGAAATGCAAGAAGTGCTGGGATTTCCACAAGATACGTGACGATTGGCCAAGTGAAAAGAGAAACTCACCGGAAAAAATTCGTATACATTCAACGTCACGCTCAAAGTAGAACTGCGCATTTTGGTGCGTAATGGATACCATTTGAGGAAAGTCGATCACCACAACTTGTTCGCTCTGAGAGTAGCTGGTTTGCAAAGAACGTCGTGGGTGGTAAAAAGAAAAAACTGTATCAAATCCTACACAATGTTACGCTAAATGCAATTGAACTAAAAAGATGAAAATAATAACCTCCAAAAGCATCACGTTGAACTCGTTGAAATCTCCATGAATCAGGCCATGACGTGCAAACTTCACAATAAGTGCCATTAACCTAGGCGAAAACATTAACATCGATAACATCAGATGACACAGCTCTCATAAAAGTTGAAAAAAGAGTACTGACTGTGAGAACAAAACAGTCTTTCATCACACCAGGAATGTTATCATCACCTGTCGTAGAGTGCTTCGACATTTTCTACGTGATCGACATGGCAAAGAGTTCTCCCTTCAATAAGTCCCATTACCACAAGATGTCGACAAATATCCACAGGTTTAGGAACCGGAAAACCACGTGAGGCCAATGCTTTCAAAAACGCAAACTCCTAAACTTGGACAGTAAAACATGTGTAATACATGACTGCAAATTTATGATGGAACAAAGCAAAATTTCATTTTCAAAAAAGTATTCAGAGCATCGCCTAGTAATTAAAATTGCACACCTGGAAGGTTTATGTGTACACAACTTGCGATAATTTCCAAAACTGACTATCTGTTAATCTCGGCACAAGGAAAGACAAGGTTCGTACAACCCAAATCTACCAAACACCTCCATTACTTCATTGGAAAAAAAATTACCAGATCTGAATCTCGAACTAAGAAATAAGATGAACAAGAGCTGGGGATTTGGTTGTTTTGTGCTTGACGCGATTGAGATAAGTGCTTATATTTTTTTCCTGATCAAGCGATGGAGGTGTTTAGCAGATTGGGTTGTAGGCAACGTGACTTTTCCAGGCTCAGAAGGAGATGAAAACAACCGAAACGTCAGCGATCAGAATGGATTATAACTGTATAAAACTCGCGTTTGGCAGAAAAAGAAAAGAGAAAAAATTAAGTACGAATGTTTTAGTGAGTTGTGAAGAGAGAAAAGAAATAAGAGCCACTAACCTTGGCTGCAGCGAGCCTGCTTAGGTACAGCCACGAAGCTGACTTTCGCTTTTTATGGTAGTCTCGCTTTTCTTTGATTTTACGAAATGACGTCCGACCTAGTCGATGGAATTTCAAGCACAAGTCCTGAACAAGACCAAGCAAAAGATCAAAGCGATTACTGAGTCATCTGTCGACAAATGAGGACACTTAGGAAGGTAAGAAGCATTAGATACATACGTTTCGATCAGGATCGCCACCAACATACACATCCGACTCTTTTCCAACACCGATTTGATTTCCCACACTTCCCACGACTTCACGAGTGCAGAGTGCTTTTAATGCGAGGAAGTCATAGCCCAGAACAGTTAGGCGATAACCGTCAACTAAATAGAATCTCAGATGTGATCACAACGTTGAGGATGCAAAAAAACAGCGCTCAAAGTGTACTCATGCTCTTCATACTTCTGCGGAAGGTGTGAATTTTTAGTCTATGAATGTACTATAAATTGCCAGACATAAGTTAATTACTTATTGATCAGTCTGAATTTTTATTCACACCGCTTTTTTACAGCGGTATAATGTTATGAACACACCCAATGATATTGAGTGGTGTGCGAAACTGTAACGTCAGGTAGGATTCGAACCAGCATCTCAGCGTTTCCGTATATCTGCCAGCGTGACTGGGTTCAGTGTCCACATCGAAAGGAGTTAAAAAGCGCTGGCGGTTGGTTGTTGACAGAATGATGTGTTGCAGTGTAGAAAGAGTGGTGGCAAAACCGGCATCAATAATGCAACTGATTACGCACGTGCTCCCGGAAAGGGGTGGAATGGGGGTTCGAGTACCGCATGGCTTTAAAGTTTTGCCACACCAGTCAACATCGTTGAAGGTCTCCTGTTGAAACATTTTCAGTATTTTCGCATTTAGCGCTTCATTTCCATTTGACAGATCTTCGAATTTATCAAAAATTGAGTAGGTAAAGGAAAAACAAGAGAACGAACATTTTTTACTCCTTTCAAAGGCAACGAGAGCGTGTTTACACAAGTCGGCCAAAGTTCGTGCAACGGCTCCTCGATGAATTCCTGCTATTACCGAAACTAATGGTAGTGGGACGATTTCGTGATTCTTCATACCCATTTCAATCTAAATCGGAAGTACAGAGCTCCACACTTACAATACAATGCATAAGCAAGGAATGTAGAGTTACATCCAAGTTTAGAGAGAACTTCAAATGCGTAAAATCAAACGACCCCTCAAAAGACCTCCATTAGTTCATCTAACCTGCCCTTGGATTTCAATGATTCTCAATCAAAAATGATCTACTATTACTCTATTAATTCTAACCACCATCCGCAAATCGCGCCAATCGCCGAATGAGGGAAGTCCCTTACTAGGCGGAAAGAGCGAAAGACCAAATGTAGGCGATCGCCAACGATTCATATATGAAGACAAGTTGATCAACGATAAAGTTAATTGAAGATTCACGACTAGCGTTTCAGTCAAGCGTCAAAAAAATCCTAGCCAACTTCCCCTTCCTAACACCTGGAAACAGCCGTTGGTAATGGGAAGCAAAAAGTGGAGTCCAGATATAGATGTGATGCATATAGAATAATGGTTCTTTCCAACTAAAAGGGGACATATGAAAAACCGAACTCATTCGCTGGAGATCAACCTTTCATGGGAATGTTCATTCGAAAGCTGAGAGTTCAGGCTACAGTTCTACGCCGCCTGCTTTTCGAAAACCCTTTTATCACACTGTAACTTCCACACAATACTGTCTCAAACGCGCATATTTCTCGGCGGATAGAGCGCTTTCTTTGGACTATCAGTAACCATTGGGTAGCGCAGTCGATTCTGATTCCGACTGTGCTTATATCCTGAAAAGACCGTTTCTCTGAAACGCAGCAGGCAAAACAAGTTAGGATGCCGATCTACGATCAAGAACCTCTTTGGCCAATTCACGTGCGTGCTCGCGAGATCACGTGAACTGCTGACACGTTACTTCCCTGTGCGTTCATATGCCCGAAAAATCGGTGGTAATCGCGACATCGAACGTGGCTGCCTCACGCGCACGCACGTTAATTGGCCGAAGAGGCTCTTAATCAGGTCATAAATCGCGACTTATTTCACTTGCTGCGCTTCAGAAAAACGGTCTTTTCAGGATATAAGCACATCATTGGAATCGAAAACGATTACGCTATCGAATGGTTACAAGTGGTCCAAAGAAAGAGCCCTGTCCGCCGAGAAGTATGCGAGTCTGTAACGCAAGAAACCACCTTCTGTAGCAACGTCAAAAAAATTCTTTTCTCGAAAACCAGGACGTGGGGCTGTAGCCTCAAGCCTCAGCTTTCGAATGGTTACCAACTCTCCTACTAAAAGTTCCTCTACAGCAAATGAGACGGCCTTTCATTCATCCCCTCATAATCAGAAAGAACCCGAGTCGTAATCATAAAACAAGCAATCGCACTAATAAATAAGCGCACACCAGTATTGAAAGTATCAAAAAGAACAACCTTTTCGAAATCCCATCCAACGTCGACTTTTCCTTGAAGATAGCCACCCTTCACTTTCACAATCCTCTTTTTACAGTTTTTATCAAGAAGAACGATGAGCCAGGGGAAATTTGTACATTCACGGGAAACCACTATGGAAAACAAATAAGCACGGCATCTTCATCAAAGATGATACCAATCACAGATTCTTCGTGTTCTCACAAGATGCAAGGCTAGCATATTCCGGTCTATGAATTACCAGCAATATGACAGCGCAACTCATCAAGAATTCCACACAATTTCCATAGATTCCCTTGAAGTTCACATAAACGCCTCAACTCTAGGATAAATGTATTCACAAAGGACCATTAAACGACCAAAGTGGACCGACCAATCTGCGCAAAATCTCTTCGTACACCCAAAGCTCAGTGAGAAATCCTCTAACTCAGTGAATAGATTCGGCATCAGGACGTATTCACACTATCAACGGATTATTGAACGTTCTCATGACATAAAGTCCAATTTTCGAGGACGAAGAAAGGTGACTGCGACAATAAAACATTCGAAACAGTCTCGTACATATATAGACGACGACAAAGACAAACCAAGGAACAGAAGACTGCCCCTGAAAGTCATTTCAGATCCATCCAATGATATTTTACAGCTGCAAAATTGCAACGTTAGGTTGCACAATCTTTAGTGAACTTCGTAATTTGGTAGGACTTAATAGTCTGAAAAAGAAGAGAATGAAACGGATAAAAAAATAGGACACAAATTATCTTACTGCAACCAGCACACGGAAATCATCCCTTTGAAGGTATCGAAATTTCTCTATGTCCATACGTCCCATCCTACAAATTGTCATCATACAAATCATAGAGTCATTTTTCCAGTGTAGTAGATAAACTTGTAGCTGACAATATTAAAACAAGGCAATAAAAAACCCGATTTTCAATTGCTTCATTGATTGGTAAAAATTTATTTCCAAAATTATCAACAAAAACATTAAAGCAATAGATGTACAAACACCTTAATAAGCCGCACTTTAGGACAATAATTAGACAGAAAAATTTGGATACAAATCTTCAAAACAAAGTTCCACAATTGTAAACGCATAACACATGAATGTGAGATATCAAGCCTTTGTGAAGAATGATGCAAAGCTAGAAGTTCAACATTGCCAATTTAAATATTCGAGTTCAATATACCAAGATTATTACTTCTGAAGGTAGTCATTAATAGAACGAACCAAGATATGAAGGAAAACAACAAAACTTACACCGGTAAACGAAATTGGGTAGCGCGAGTGGCTGTGGTGCCCTTGGTCACAAGCATGGTGCTTGCTCGACCCTGCCTCGAGCTGACCAAAGTTCTCCTCCCCTCGAGGTCGAGACATTGGTACCAGACTTGTTTGAAAGCAGTTGATTTCCTACAAATCTATTGAAAACGCTGTAGTCCGATTATTCCAGATGGGCAGAAGCGAGTCGGGCAACATTAAACAACATCCATAGACGGTAATCCCCAAACATCTTAACCTTGTTACGCAAAAAATCGAACACCTTGAAGGATCGTGGTTGTGAAGAGGGGCAAGACGGATGCAGGAAGATCTGGGATACACAGAGATGATGTGAGACGGATCAAGTAGAAAAGCTAGAACAACTTATTAACATGACATACCCTAATCTGAGGCGCTTCTTCTTGGGAAAGAAAACATCGAAGTGCGCACTATGCACGTGCCTCCGACTTGACCACACCTAGTCACAGCTAAGGCAATACATACCTGGGCCATATAACGACTCGTGGTCGCTTATCGACGTATCAAATCAATGCTGCTATCATCTCGAACGAGACTGGTACCACGCCACCTCTGAAGGGCCATACTTTGCAAACTCAGTGCACAGAATTGAACCCTATTCACGCGCAAATTACAGGAGATCTCCAACCACTGCATTACAGGCTTCTCTTGAAAAATGTGATATTTTAAACATAAATAGGGCAGATGTGAGGAAGTGCTTACTTACAACCATAAGAGAATTATACAATGAGCATTATTTACACAATTTTGGTGGATGTGGTAACGCCATAGCAATTCTGAAACTACAATCAATAGATACATACAACCTTAAACACCTACTCGCCTCCGCTAAAATCGACTTTTCTTCACAGGTGGAGAGTTGTTGTGATCAGAGCGAATCATCCGCTCCATTATTGAGCTGCATAGTCTTGGATTTCGTGCCTTTAACGAAGACCACGAGTCCGTACCCAGTGTATCACATCTATTAGCATCCATCTGAAATGATTAAGCATAAATTGCCTCAGTAACTCACTCATAGTTCTTCCCCTAAGAAGTCACATAGTCATAACAGCGATGAAAGCCCTTACATAAAGCATAGGAAAAGATGAAAGCAGTCCAAACTCCTCTGGAAGAATTCTATGAAACTCTTTCGTATATGCTATGGTAAAAGGGTGACTTTTGACGATAGAAAAAGGCTCGTTTGACAAACTCAACTGATCCCATCAAACACTACTTGATATCGACGTTGAGGGTTACGTCAGTTGCAAAAAAAAAAAACTCAATGTTTCAGACACAAAACAGATAATATGGACAATACTAGCCACTTACAAAGTCTAAGCATGTTCGTATAAGTAGTTTGCCTGATGAAAATCAGCCAATTCCATACAGTCACGACATTTGTGCAGCAGACTCTAAAAAGGCAGACACAACAAATAGAACGAGCAGGAGAAACAGCATTTTCTAAGGGATTCTCTCCTGCCACAGTTACTAATATAGAGTTTTATCTACTTGAAAACAATAACGGGGCACCAAAACGACACAAAATTGGTTCGACACCTCGAGATAAGTTCCTGCTCACACATTGTCTTCAAAGCCGGAATGTTGTACTTCTCTGCCAATTGCATAACGTCAGACGCATCCTAAAAACTGCAACATGAGCATGGATCTTAAGAAATCAAAAGCGGGATACGAACAGGACGTCAAAGAATACCTCCAACTCTAAATCCTGGAGAGAAATTGAACCGGTATAAATGAAAAGCAGCATAATTTTCACCGCAACTGCAGAGAAATCCTCTATCATTATCATATTTGTCTGAAAATTCAGACTTCTTCGCACTTGAATACTGGAACACTAATCAACAAAAGGGAAGATGTGTGCTAAAAGCCATAATACATCGGTTAAAATAGACTCGAAATTTCTTTTTTTTTTTGCAATTAGAATGGGTATTCTATGTCAATTATAGAGGTTTTTCCACATGATGCTTGAAAGGATAAAACTGGTGTTGGTCGATCCCTGATAGATACGCCATGCATTACTTCAATTTTTAGCTTCATTTAAAGTATTTCAATCATATCCAGCCTTTTACAATGGCCTGCGATGGCCCGCCGATGAATCGAATTAGTGCTGCCATTCTTTCAGACAAGTCTGGTGTCTACTCATGAACACTGGAGGTATGGAAGGCTTAGTGAGAGCTGAGCGCAGGATCGAACTATCGACCGTCGATTAATTGATCATGTGGTCGCAGAGCACCTCCATTCACTGCATCACATGTGCTCTCTTGTTCATAGACAGACAATTACTAAATACCTATGTTGATGTAAATAGTCGCCTCTTCTCACAGCATAAAGCCATCATAGCTTCGAGTAGCACGTCTGGTGCTTGTATATTCTTGAGTTGCATTGGAAATTGAATCCTATCTAAGTCGAAATCCAACAAATGGACAAACCTTGCTTTCTTCCATATTATGTTCGAGCATAGCTCGAAAAACATCGGAATGGCTGATGAGTTTGTATTTGTGAACAGCGAAGACCACTCGGTCGTCACCGGATCCTGCAGTGACATTCAGATCGGAGTGTGTTGAACTCCCATCACCCGTGAACATCGCCAGTTCTATAACTGCCACATAACAGAGCCTTCAATAACAAAGATTCAGTCATCTATTCACTGATCGGTAATTTTCCGTTAGACAACACGGAATCGAAAAACCGATCTCCTTCGCTGGACTACAGCTTTTCACAAAAGTGTCTCCAATAAATCGAAAGCTTAAGTCCCTGGCTAGCGCTGTCCGTGGCCGTTTTTTGCAAGCCTGTTTATAGCGCTTCAAAAATAAAAAACATCCGTGTCCCATACGCACTTTTTTCTTTGCACCACTGAGCTCTTTCTATAAACTATTAGTGAGCATTCAATAGCGCAAGATTTACCGATTCCAACGCTGTGTTTATTGAGCAATTAACAAGCTGCAAGGTAAAGGGAAAAGGGGCAAGGAGCAGGGGGGGGGGGGAGGGGGAGGGGCGATGGCGCCCAGACGGACCACATGCAAAGCGCGATTTTTGTGATTCAATTAGGAATAGTTTCGCCGTTTCGAGAAAAACTCCATATAAAAGGTATGACTTATACTAGAAAAATTTTTTCTACACGCTCATATGCTTTTCGTGCTTCTAACGAAATGACAGCTGAATTGCGCGGCCGATGTAAAACATTATGTCACTTTGGTTTTTACAACGTTACGAAAGGATTCCTTAAAAAAAACGGCCACGCACCGCGCTAGCCAGAGATTTGAGCTTTCGAATGACCACTAAGACTTTTACGAAAAGTTCTTGTCCAGCGAAAAAAATCGGTTTTTGATCTTTATTCCACCAAATTTTTTATTCACTTTAATACCGATTGTAGGGGTGCTTTTTTTTTCTTGCAATGTGCGGATCCCATTACCTATAGCATTCAATTCGTTTCTGCGTCTTCCTGAACATCGTAGAATAGAGCACATCTCCATGCAGTCTTGAAAATAACCAGGTTGTGGCGTTCCATAAGGCGTTCGCTGCTGAGAGCCGAAGAATGTCAAATGTCTGAATTTTGTTTACGCGCACCGCGACGAGCAGCACAACCACTCGGCCACGCCACCCCCTCATGAGGTACTGGGTGAAAAAAAAATCCTTGACTATTATGACATGAGAAGGAAGAAGATCCACATCATTTTGAGCATTTCTTCCTACATTTATAACCTACCACCGCTGTCACGACACCCTATGCAAACCTCATTTAGCAGGCCTATTCCGAAATAGAAAAGGAAATTACGTGACGCTTACCATTGTCCACGTAAGCTCGCGACACCTCAACCATTTCCGCTATGGCCATTGTACTTGGTTCTATTCGTCTACATGGTATACGACCAGCATCCGGTAAAAGTTCGATCGTGCACGATATGACCAATGAATGGTCAGCTCTGATGCTGTTCTGAACCTGAAAGAACAACCACAGCTGAATGAAAGAATTCAAACATGTTCTAAGGATTTTACCTAGTCCTCCAATTAGATACAAGAAATCCTACTTTTTTCAAGACCAAAACTACTACAGTGAAGAACATAACAATATGACACCGAAAAGTAGGGTAATAGAAAAACGTCAACGAACCTTCTGTCTGGGGATATTTCGTAAACCCCACGAATGCCCACCCTTGGGTGGTTTTGCATGGAAATCGCCAATGTTCACATTACTAAATTTGATTTCATCGTCATCGTCGAGGAAAAAGAACCGGTATTCAGCCTTGACGACCACCTAGGCACTCCGAATTATGCACCTAAGCCAATGTTTTTCTAAAAATAACCCAGCCATACCTCTTTCAGAGGAGAAGTGGCGGACATCTTCAAAAACAACGACACGTTATTGGCATTCTCGGGGCGCTTACCTCCAGGATAAAGGCATAACTGCCAACACGCGTCAGGCATTGTTGGGTACCTGACAGCAAAAAAATCATGCAAAGAGATCATATGTAATCTATATCCTAGCGAAAATCGTAAACATCCGGTAAACCAACTTGAAAACGCTGCTCCGAAGGCATAAGCCGGGCTGTGACAACTTCAACAGTGATGAGAAATTGTTGACCTGAACATAAGATATGGCAAACAGCGAAGACTAGTGCATTTTCAATCAGAAAGTACCGTCCATCGCTGAGTGAGTAGAACGGGTTCCACATTTGTTATACAGCAATTGGCAAATGAAGATGCCGATTTTCGCATGAAAACGACTCATTCCATGAGAGAAATGATCGCTTCTTGATGTGGAAGAAGCTTCGTCCCTACCGCGAGGACGACTTCTGATCCTTTGATTTGACGACTCGGACATGAACATCCTGAAAAATGCAGACATGCTGGAGCGAAAAAAAGATAGAATGTAGTTCTCCTACTAGTTGACGACTCGTACGAGATGAGATCGATGAAATAAAGAGATAAAATATGACATAGAAAAATGATAAAGAACGAATAAGACGTAGATCGCTTGAGGTGGATTGATCACCAGGTAGTGAATAGGGTACCATATGCTGTGACGGACCATGAGTTTCAATATATTGAATGGAAGGATTGTAACGTGATTACTCCTCTAAAAGATAGCACATAAATTTCGGGTCTACGGAGAACAGCCGATTAACCTACCCGAGTACACCGCTAGAATAAAACTAGGTGCCTAAATCCTGAAATATGAACATCTGAAAATTTCTGATCCTTCTCATATTTAACGCCACCATGTCTAAGATCAAAAGGCGTGGCTCCTGTCCACAAAATGTGAGAGGCCCGATACCATTCACAGCTGGAATGACCCTTCAAAACGATTGGAAATTTTTGAATACAATTTCATAGACATATATGCACATGCCCAGTCCAATGGCTTCCAGTTCAATAAAGCAATGGAGCAACTAATTTCTAGATATTCATTTTAATAATGGATCTTTTCTGTTGAACGGAAACAAATGAAGAAACGACCTCTTTCGCTAGATAAAGAGTTTCCGCTGCACTTTAAGTAATCATTCGAATGTCCAAATCTTTGGCTAAAGTGCTACGCGGCCAATTTCTAAGAAGCCTTTTTATAACGCTGTAGCAGAAAGAAAACGCCGGTATTTCACACACAGATACCTCTCCTAGGACAGAGCACTTTTCATAACTTATAACTAACCATTCGATAGCTTAAGCCTCGGCGATCACATGACCAGTGTGGCAGAGAAAATAAGATTGAGTTTCACCTAGGGGGCCCATTTGTTTGCCGTACAGTGTGTGGGCTAGGTAACTGCCCGGCCGTGGAGTCGACACCGCGTTCCGCGACCGATCGATCGCGTTGACGCGGCTCACATGTGGAGCACAATTTTAGTTGTTTAAATCGAGATTTTTTCTCCGCTTTGGGAAAAAAATTTTGAGGAAACGTTTTACTCTGATACTACAAGATTTTCTCTACACGATCATATGCTTTTTGTGTTTCCAGCGAAGTGATAGTAAAAGCGCGCGGCCAGTGCAGAAGATAATTTCACTTTGAATGCTACATCGTTATAGAAGAATCTTTTCAAAAAAAGGAGTGAGTAGTGCATCAGCCAGAGATTTAAGCTTTCAAATGATTACTAACTTTCTTATGAAAAGTACTGGTCCCAGGAAGAGAGTCATTTCTTCACTTGCCTTAGTCTAACAGGAAACAGGACAGAGACAGGAAATGATCTCACTATTAATTTCATACGACCTGCTGTCGCATTATATTGCGCGGATTCTAGTACTTCTCGCATTCGTTTAACGTTTGCTCGACGATTTCGCCTTACTAGTGAACGTTGCAAAGTACTATTCGGGCAGATATCCTTCGATATCGAGGACTGCCAGATTGCACCGCTCGCTGATTGGTTGCCAGAGTATTGGGGGGAAGAGCGGATCAGCCGCTCATCAGCCATCATTAAACCTTTCGGCTATCGCCCATCATTGAGAATTCTCAAAGTGGATTCTCAACTCACTAACGAAGTGAAAATTGATTAACCAGACGTGATTAAAATTGCATGGTTTTAGTATGTTTGTATCGCGCATTTTCTTGCGAAGATTACGGTACACAACTTACCAGAACTTGCTTCAAGATGCTTTAACATGAACAAATTCGCTTGATACTCATGCAAGAGTGACGCGCAAGATTTTGAAAGCTTGGCGCGATGATACGGTTGCAGAAACGACGGCTAGGAAGTGGTTCGCGAAGTGCAAAACTGGGAAGATTACTTTGAAGGATCAGTCCCGCTGGGGCCATCCACAGAAAACTTCATTCATCTTTTGCGCCACTTCACTAGCACTATCCCCTACGGGCCATTTGTGCAAGAATAGCAAGCGAATTTGTTCTCAAAATGGCTCATCTTAAGCAACTACAGGTAAGATGCAATCAAAATTTTCACGAAAAAATGCGCAATTGAAGGATACTAAAACCATGCAATTTTGATTACATTCGGTTAATTAATTTTGTTTATTTCTACAGTGTCGAACTTATGCAACGACCTCATGAATTCCTTCGAAGGCGTAACCTCTTCTTCCGGTGAGATTCCTCGTAAGATGAAGAAGTGGTGACGTAGTTATGGCAGCTCCACTAGGCAGCAGTACAGACGAAAACATGTCTTTCGAGGCACTTTTTTGGCACTTAATTTGATCTTTGATTAATTCTTCACCGTGTGCTTTTCTCACTGTGCAGGTCACAGCACTTCGAGCATCCACATCGTTTTTCGCTTTTCTTCCTAAACGTCCTAGAATACTGGTTGAACAGGTCTCCTCGCAATCTCGAGGATATCCCAGCTGTGGCATTCTATAAAACACTCGCTGTGGACCGCCGAAGGGCGTTAAGGGGGGGGGGGGGCACGCCGTGACGAGAAACATATCCACTCGACCACGGCGCCTTTCATTTGAGTCAAACGAAAACAATCCAACTAGACTCAAACAAAGACGTATCCAATAACGTTGAGTGATAAGCATGATGATTTTCATCGTAAGATGGGAATCGAACCACCATCTCTTCAAGGGGCGCGTGCTAACCAATTGCACCACACTCATTTTGCGGCATACAAAGCATCCGCCTGTCAGTGGAACAGAAACAGTGATGACAGAACCGGAGCGTCCGTAGTCCACTCGGTTAGTGCGCACCACCGGAAATGAGAAATGCGGGTTCAATTTTCGTCTGAAATCAAAAAGTCTGCACATTACTCAACATTATTGGATATATTAGGCCAATCCATAAGTTTTGGCACCAACGCAACAAACAAAAAATTTACCAGCCAAAAGTAATCGAGTGTACAACACTTCCCATTCAGTGGTTATCTCACTTAATGGATCGTGTAAAATGTTCGTCGTCGCCTACTCTTAGCATGGGGTTGGGTTCGCACGAGAGGAGTGACTAAAGGCGAAGGATACCGCTCGACTGACGAGACTGTCAAGGTCGAAACACGTCTATCGGGCTCTATCAGTCGCCCTATAGCAGACCACATGCATGGCGCAGAAATGATCACCAGGCATATCGAAAGTTGAGCGTATTCTTGAAGAGAACGCTCGAAACGAAAAGTATAATAGAATTTGTTAATCAAAAATTATCTAGATTGTATGATTTAGGTACCGTTCATTTGCGCATTTTCCTGTGAACATTTTGGTATACAACTTGTCTACACTTCCTCAAAGATGGAGCTCTCCTGAGAACAAGTTCGCTTGCTGCTCATGCACGAATGGCGCGTAGGGGATCGCTGCTAGCGAAGCGGCGCGCAAAGTTAATGGAGCTTCCTGTGGACGGTCCGAGCCGAGCCTGATCCTCCGGACTGCTCTCTCTCTCTCTCGCTTTGAACTCTGCGAACCACATCATAGTCATAGCCATCCGCTTTTTTCTGCAACCGTATCATCCTAGCCTCAAGCTCCATCAATCTTGCGCTCCGCTTCACTAGCATTTTCCCCCTACGCGCCATCGGCGCATGAGCAGCAGGCGAATTTGTTTCCACGACAGCTCCATCTCTGAGGAAGTCTAGGTAAGTTATATACCAAAATGTTCGCAAGAAAATGCGCATTTGAACGATACCAAAATCGTGCAATTTTAATCACTTCTGATTAGAAAATTTGCTGTTTATTGCTCTAGTGCCAATACTTATGGATCGGCCTGATCTACCTGCAGTATCATTCTCTCGCTGAAGTGTTTGAATAGAAAGAGTTCCAGCTGACAAACAAGCAGTCCATCGAATCGATTGAAGCTTAGAAGGAGATCACGACGTCCTCTGGCCACCACGCCGACAGATGTGACTTGCCGATTTCCTGGAAGACTCTTCGGCGCCTTCGGGAAAAAAGCCTTCAGTGCCACAAAAGAGCTATCTAGATGGGTTTATAGAAACAAGAGAACAAATACACGAGGCAAAAAGACGAGGAAGGCGAGCTCATGGATTTTCGCGGGCGCTCCTGTCCAGTGACGTCACTCCCCCCCCCCCTGCACGGTAATTCCACTTGAGACCGACGTGACGATAGCGCGCAAAAATGGCTATGGAGCTCGTTAACACGAGACGTGATTTGTAAGTACTCGGATCAATGTCGCAGAAGCGGACCTTTCAGAATCGAATTGTAAAAGTCATACCTAAAGTCGGTCATGAGACATTATTGTTCCGCTATACACCTGTGGTGAGCTGATGGTCGAGTGGCTAGTGATTTTTGGCACGGTTCAGCGCGAGATCGATCCCCCACCACCTCCAGCACTCTCCGGCAATCAGTAGCGAACGCTGTTCTCGATATGAAAAGGAAGTTCTGTCTGAAGGGGCATTCCCGAGTAAGATTCGTCATTCGAGAGATGCTCTACCGAAGAAGATCTGACTCGACGCGATGATGAAGGCTTACAACGTGAGGACGAAAGACTCTGGACAATCGCCTCGAATTATCGGCTCTCAAGAAGACGAAGGCGAAGAACTTAGCTGGATAGAGGTTTAGATGCTAACCTCAACTCCTTTGGATGTCTTACTTGTCGTAGCGCAGTTCCTAGGTACTCAATTCATACTCAGCCAGATAATCTCATGTTCACGTAACAGTTCTGCTTCGTCGTCTGCTCATCAAGTCAAGAGAGAAAGAAGCGGAATGTCATGGGTTAGTGGGATTACTAAATCCGAACCAGAGAACCTTCCCGATTGAGGAGGAAAATCTCAGACTTCCAGTAAACCTTGCCCTAAATGGTCAGTTCATATCTCATGATTTGCACAAGATAATACGAGATTAGCAGGGCAGATCGGTAGCCTCTCAGGTGTAATGGTAGCACGCGCTCTCGGTATAGGTAAAACTCGGATTCAGCTCCCGTTTGGGGCTGAAAGTCTTGTATTTTACGCAGCATCCTTGGATATCGCGCAGATGAAGAGCTCACGTAAGGCAGTGGTTAGAGGTGCTTTGCGTCGCACACAAGGTCGATGGTTCGATCTCGTGGTGATAACTTGTTACTGAACTACTCGCAGACTTGTCAGGGAAGATAAGTAGCAATGACTCGATACTGCGGGAGGCCACCGCGAGTCACTGTAAAGGTCAGATGTGCGTTCGATCACATTATACGAAGTTGAAAAGTGAAGAAGAATGAATGGCGCATCCCTTAGGGACTGATCAACGTCGAGAACTCCATTCTTTTATCCTCTAGCCTTGATAGAAAATTAAGTCGTAAATGAAGCCGAAATTCTGTTTGATAGAAACAGCTCACATTTTCTTCCCCTACAAGATTTGAGTTAATCGTACACAAGCAACGCACTTTGAAAAATGGTCCTCACTCCGACCAGAAGATCAATCTGAGATAAGAGAGTTATCATGTACAATCGTCATTTCTACTGATCTTTGGTGTTCTTTTCCTGTTTCCTCGACTCAACTTAAGAGCGAGACTCTCATGCATTGAATAAGAATCACCATTTTAAACCGTAGCAGTCGTTGATCATCTTCTTTCGTCTTATTCCAGGAAACTTTTTTGAAGTCAAAACAGAAGAAAAACGAAGAAGTTTGAAAAGCAAGAAGAATAAAGAAAGAAGAAGAACGAAGAAGCAACTGATGAGTATAAGTTAGATGCGCTTTATTATCAATTGAGAAATGTTATCCCCAATGATAAGTCATCTTATAAATTCATTGTCGAAGACTTTATTGTCCAAATAGAGAGGGCCAGCGTGAACGAATACAGGATTGGATATTTTGGATTAGATGAAGAAAATTGAGTATGGGATCTGCTTTGCAGGACTTCTGTCTGCAGCACGTCTCGTCGTTGAAAATTCATAAATTCCGGAAGAAGCAATCGTCGCTGGACGTGGGAGTTAATCAGTGTTACGATTTACGCGGGAAGCGATTATGTGCTCACAAACAAAAATCTTATTTGGCACATCCGTGGTTTCATCATTTCATAGTGGGTCTGACTATCCCGCATTTTCGCGCAACGATCCGATACAGAAGCTGAGTACGAATTCGTCATTGATTATGAAGAAAAGCCAAGCTGTATACAAGAAAACTTTTTGAGCTATATTCCATCCAAACATGACTGACAGAATACAGAAGTTCCTCCCGAAGATTATGAGTTGCTCATGAAGGTCATGAGAGCTTTGCCAACTTTGTTTCACTTAAAATTTTACACCAAATTTTTCCGTTCCACAATTTCCGTCCTGAACCCCAAAATCCCCACAGGAGAGAAACCACCCAAGATTTTACACTCTGAAATATGCGTTGCGATAGAAGGCATGAAGAATGACACAGCTCCAGGACTTGATAACGTCACGCCGATGTTCTAAGAGCTGGAGGCCATAATCTACATGTATTACGCGCTACGCATGTGACATCCTAACTTCTAAGAAAAAAAGTTCCAGACCAGTGGAAGGCGACGCGCACATCATCCTTTATAGAAAGGGTGACGGAGGGGCTCTTCGTAATTGTCGTCCAATTTGCTTGTTCAGTGTGCCCTACAAGCTCTTTACAAAGATTATACTTCTGCGCATACCAAGAACTTTGAATGAGGCTCAGCCAATTGAACAACCAGGATTCCGTAAAGGATTCTGCTGTATGGACCACATCGAAGCCGTATGAGGAGCCACTGAAGTCTTTCGGAAATATCACGTGTCCTTAATCCTAACATTTGTCGGATATGAAAAAGCGTTTGATAGCGTCAAAACGAATGCAGTACTATCAGCATTCGTTGATCAAGTAGTGGATCCGTCCTATATGAGAACCTTGTCAGACTGCTATCGAAAGTACACCACAAAAATACAGCTTTTTTTCGACCTCTGAGCGTACCCACTGGTAAGGGGATTCGACAGGGTGATACGATATTGCCAAAGCTGTTCACCGACGCGCTGCAATGAGTAATGAAGTCGCTCGATTGGGACGAGAAGGGCATTCGTATTGATGGAAAATTCCTGTCACATCTTCGTTTTGCGGACGACATCGTCATCTTTTTGAAAAGTACCAATGAAGCGGAGACGATGCTAAAGGAATTGAACGAAGCAGGAAAGAAGATTCGACTAGTTATTGATAGGATGAAGACCCAGTTCATGAAGAACCCGTAATGGATTGGTGATCAAGTCGAAACTGGTGGTTCTCTGATTGCAGAAACCACCTCGTATATGTAACTTGGACGTTTACTGAACATGGAAAACAACATGAAGGAGGAACTACATAGAAGGAGGTGAGCAGCATGGGCTGCATTCGGGCCTCTCAGAGAAGCCACCGACCAGCTAACGGACCCAAAACTCCGTGCTCACCTTTTCAATTCAACGGTCCACCCGGCGCTCTGTTATAGGCTGAGACGTGGGCTGATACTTCGACCACGTCACAACTGCTACGAACAACTCACGGAGCGCGTGAACGATGTCTTCTCAAATTCAGTCGGCACACAATATCTGGCCGGCTTGCGTAGCTCAGATCTTCGGAGTCTATCCCATCTTCGTGGTCCAGAGGTCTATGCATCTTTAGCGAAACACGGATGGGCCGGTCATATACTGAGAATAACAGACGACAGATGGACGAAAAGAACTGTAGAGTGGATTCCACGACAATGTACGCGACCTCGAGGACGACCGTTACACGTTGGGCGCACGTGTTCGTTAAAAGAAGTAGGGAGCTGTACTCACACTCCCAATTTTTTCAGATCACGATATCACACTGGCAGAGCCGCCATGTTCAAATTAGGCCACCGTCATGGACGACTATCGCGCAACAGAGAGACCAATGGAATATGTGGTGGGGTCCGAGCAATTACTGAAGACGGACCGTTCAAGTATAAAGTATCAAGTAAGTTTCGCTCAAACATGGTTCGACTGCATCTCCATTAGTACTAAGGAGTTGCTCGAAAATAAGAACTGAGGCTAGATGCTGATACAACACATTTATCGCAGGTGTTATTGAATATCACCTGCAAAAGAGCTTTACAAAAAGATATACATCGATATAGGCAGATTAAACTGTCAGAAGCAGCTCGAAAAAGAAATAGTTTGAGGAAGTGCTGGCGAGAACTGTGGGGATACAGTGTTTTGCTGTCAGTCCTGATGAGCGAAGAAGGGATCACTAAAACTTCCAACCATGATATGCAATTGATAACGAAAAACTCCCACACCAACCTTTTCTGTTTCCGCCATCTCCTGTTCCGTCTCGGGTCCAAAAATCCCCGATGAAAAAAGAATCGGCTTGTATTCTAGCCACCGAATTTGAAGCTGAAATAGAAAGCATTAGAACACGCGTTACAGTATCACTGATGACTTTCCTGAGAGCTTAGTGCCCTGATCTACATGTGCTCCTCCCTCGCAAGCCGCGTAACATCTGATCCCCGAAGGAAAATCCCTAGACCATTAGACGACGTCGCGTGCAGTCCCCACCTGAGAATTGTGGCAAAAGCGACCTGGCTGACTATTGTTTGATATGCCAGAAAATCATTTTTGAGTCACGCATGTCATGTGGTCTGTTAAAAAGGGCTGACTTATAGAGCCCGACACACGTGTTTCTACTTTGCGGCCTCGTCAGTCGTGCAGTGTGTGGACTGGAGCACCCACAGAGAATTGGCAAAAAAGAAATGCTACTTGTCCGATTGACGAGACCGCAAAGTAGAAACACGTGTGTCGGGCTCTATAAGTCAGCCCTTTTTTAACAGACCACATGACATGAGTAACTCAAAAATGATTTTCTGGCATATCAAAGTTTGAGCTGTGGTTTTAAGAAAATACGCGAAACGAAAGATATGATACCGTTTGATATGCCTGTCGTGTGTACTCTACGAATTCTTTATGCCAATTCCCTTCTATCAGTTATTGACCTATGAAGTATTTTGTATGAGATACAACCAGTTGAGCAAACAGGATTTAAATAGGGATTTTGCTGCACTGACCACATTTAAAAAGGATGCCGATATGTCTAACAAGTTGGTGCAGTTCTGCTCTAAGACAAGTACGAAATTGGTACGGTGACGACTTATTGAAGGAAATATTGGTGCGACTGGGGATTGAATTGTACCAAAAACAATGTAGGTATTAATCAAAGCCTCTAACTACTGTGCTACACTCGTCCCAATCGTTAATGTTGTCGTCTGTAATGATTACTTTAGATCACTTTAACACTTTAATCTATTCGTCTCAGATTTTGTTTCACTGTTCGGATTCCATTACTTCCACCACTCAATTCGCTTTTTGTCTTCTTCTTGAAAGCCGCAGATAAGTGGTTGGGCGCGTCTCCTTGCTATCTTAAAGATAGCTTGACTGTGGCGTTCCATAGGGTGTTGGTTATTGACTGTTCGCAAGTATGAGGAGAGGGACGGTGGGTGTGGGTGAGGATCACCTCGCACCGCAACGAGCATCGCAACCACTCAGCCACATCCCCGTTTATTATAAACACTTGCACAAGCGCCTCATTCTTGAATGGGATACTGTGCCTTTCAAGTAGTTCCTTCTTATAGGTAGTAACACGAGATTGAAAGGGGCTCAAAGTCTTTATCTGAAAGCTCAACTAACGATCGACATTTGATGTCAGAGAAGGGAATCATGAAAAACCTGATTGTCTCACCACCATGAACAGTAACAGTGAAGATCCTCGTACGATAGGAATAGTACTACGCGTATGTCTAAATAACCACGACTTGTTTGAAATAGGCGCTCTGTGTGTACTCCATTACAAACGTGAATGGAAGTGATGCAGAATTACAGATAATGCTTTGAGTGGGACTAACTATAGTGAAAGCATTTTGGAAAAATCCATTGCTCAGCACGCACCTCTCAAGTCTTGCACATTCCAGCCAGCCAAACTTGCTATGTTACGAAGACCTCTCTCCCGTTCAAGAATTCTGAAACTACTAACTCAAACTTTATTGAAGAAGTAAGTATCCAGTGCAGTTGTATGAGACTCTTTTTTTCTATGGAGCACAGTAGTGTGGTTGATTAACTCAAAACATTATTCAACGGTCTTCTAGCGACTAAGTGGGTCACAGCATATCGGTCTGAAAATTACTTTGACGACGTGTGAGGCACATTTATAAAGCGATTTGTCTCCGGATTTTCTCTTACTACCAGAAGAAAGTTGTGCTGTGGAAACGTGGGTCAGAGTGTTAGTTATTCCCCTCAGTAACTGCTACTTTCCTTTCTCTTCTACGCTTATTTCTATCGCATATCGTCCAATAATTAATATTCTAGTTGTAGATAATAAGAAAGGCCAGGCAATGAGTCAAAGCATTGGTTAGCGAGTTGAGCCGGCGGTTGGACAGTTTTGTGGCTCGCATCTGACAGTTCGGGCGGTTTCCACAAAGAGAAAGGACACAAAACTTTCGAGCGACGGACAAGTGCACGCTTCCGATAACACTTTAGTCACCTCAAATAGCTTCGAAGCAGCTGCCGCCATCCAAACCCATTGCTTACCTTCTTAGATAATCCTAGCCGTTTACGTCTCTTTGTATGAATCTGTTTTCCACGCTCATGCTTTCAAGGACGATCCACGCTCATGGTCATAATGAAGCTTCATTGTTCAGCACATTCTCCCCACGCCTTTCCTCATTAACATATCTCACAAACTGCTTATTATTCTACTTGTCCTCTGCAGAAGCTTCATATATCGCTCACTACAGCGATTTATCTAGTGAACTGCTCATCCACACTTCAATAAGGCTAAACTAGAATGTTGCTAAGCACTCTCCTAGTAAGTAACCTGCATAAGTCTCTATTTCCTTATCAACCCACTTTGAAGCACTGCGTTAGATTTAACCTCACCAACACGCTCCCGCCTATCTGGATGTTGTAAAACTATTCTAGCTTTCTGTAAGGCCTCTCTTAAAAGTGCTTATATTCGTCATTGTATTGTTTTCTCTTAAGTAACTCAGTGTAGTGTCCAGTTAAGGTCTCATGAATACAACTATAATCAAAGTCAGCGGCGCTTATCATATCCTATGTATATAATCTCACAGATCAGCTTCTCGTCAGGCCTCACAAATAGCTAGGGAACTCGCTTCTCATTAAACTTCCTTTATAGGGTTAAAGAGCCAGCTTCTCATCACTCACGTAATTGCTTTGATATTCTATTATTGATCGCACATCATCCATTTAACTTGTAGATACATTCATCATTATTGTTACTAGTTGTCGTTGTGCTGTTATAATGTATATGAAGCTTAATTACCAATTTTGAGGCTATCCGATCTACGGCGAAAAGGAGTCAAAAGCTCCCGCATGGCTAGATTTACAAGGCGAGCAAACATCCAAGGCAGTACACAGAATTTCTAACGGTACTATCTGACTTAGACGGAAATGGTCAAAATCATATTACCTTGTACTTCACTTTCACAAAACATGAAACCATGATAATTCTATAGCTGTTTCCGAAAGTACCGGAAATTAGATTATCACGTCACCAAATGCAAGTTTATCTCCATTGTGCAGCCTAATCGCTAATCAAAATCCTGCTTCACATCGCTTCTCATTCTTCACAAGTCGGTAGGCTTCAACAAAGCAACCAACATTTTTTTGTAAAAAAGTAAGAATGCTTGATCGACTAATCAGCATGTTTGTTTTTAAATGACGTGTCAAAAGTATATCGAGAGCTATATAAGTGGAAGTATCTGTCAATAGAGTTCATTTTTCTAGTGCATTATCCATATGGTTGGCACTGGTAAGTCCGGTTTGTTATCATAAGTTTTGCTCAGATGTTTGGATCTACTCGCTTCTCATCTGCTACTGTGGTTCTCATGTACTCTAAACTAATATTCCTCTTCAAAACACGGAATTTCACATTCTTGAACATGGCTGAAATCTTTATGAAAGGATTTTCTATTTTGAACAAACACAGTTTCGTCTGGATCATTCACATCAATGCAGAGCGAATTCAGGACTATCAAAGCCCTGTTGTTGTTTTTCTCGTCTTTTTCTTTTTATTGACTTGAGCAATGTTTTCAACAGAAAACACTTCAGAAATTGCAGTAATTGTTCTTCTACTTTCGATTTCGATTGCCTTCGCCATTGACTACGTACGACCGTGTACCGGGTGGATTTATATTACGGTCGCCGATAAATGCGTCAAGGTAACTATACTTGTCATTAATCATGAGAGATGTGCATAAAATTCAGTGATTGACTTCATCCTCGCTTTTCTTACTTTCTGTAACCATTTTGAACACATTTTGAGAGATGCTCTGGCTGCAACTTCCACTGAGGTGTCATGCATAACGGACGATTTTTACTATGAATTTTCACAGATGCAATGCTATCGTTATTTCTTAACAGTACATTTGTACTTACCCGTCTACACTATAAGGTTTTCTTCCAAAAAAGTCATTATTGCGCGTTTCTGGGCGCCGTGGTCGAGTGGTTGTGATGTTGGTCACGGCGCGCGTGGAGACAAGTTCCACCTCCTCCTTCTCTCCGGCAGCCGACAGCAACGTCTTATGATACGCCACAGCAAGGTTATCTTCGAGATTGCGAGGGACTCACTCAACCAGTATTCTAAACCGTTCAAGAGAGAAGAAAAACCAATTGAATGCTAGAAGTACTGGGATCCGCATTAAAAAAAACACTGTAATGCCGAATCAAATAAAGTGTTATAATGCTAAAGTGCGAGTTCGTTAGTTTCCAATACGGCGAGTGTGTTTTGAATTTTTCCGTTGAATCCAAAGGCATTTTCGCTAATAAATTGGATCGCCTACCTCTAATATCGTAGCCTACGAAATAAGATGTTCTTATAAAGTTGCCCTCGACCCGCCAGGTATAATAGTTCAGTCGATAAGATATCGTGTTCTAATTATTACTGCTGTGATAATTACAGTTTTGTCAGGACTCTCAATTCTCAACACCGCAGTATAAGAGACGTGGCACTGTTTTTTACAGGCATTTACAGCATTGACTTCTCCCATCACCTAGTCATCAAGATTTGCTGCGCTAATTGAGCACAGATTCAAAGGTGGAGGCTTCAGGGACCTCAATATTTGCGCTCGGAGGGCGGATGTACCATAGCAATACAAGGATATGATTTTATGCATCGCTGCTGCTTATTCTACGTTGTTTAATATGACGTGGTGGTTATGAAGACATCTCAATAATCGTTAAGTGCTACGCCAACTGATCAAGTCCTTTCCATTTGCTTGTTTTCTCGTAGAGTCCTCGTCGTCACCTTTAGGTTGAGAATTGCGCGTTGAAGATAACACTAATGTCAAAGATTACGAGCTCATGGTATGATCGCTTCCCACTTCAGTCGTATTGCTCTGAAGTCAGTTGGGAAACAGCAGATGAGTGGTGCAAGAAACAGAATTCACACCTGGCATTGCCATGTGCGCGAGAGTACAACGATATTCTTGGGAGTCAGTCAAAAACTCTATTCATACTAAAGTTTTCATTTTTCACAAGATGCTCTAAATACTACCGAAAATTTGAGGTTTGTCGATGGAGTTCATCAAAAGATCACACAACATCAGAATCGAAGTCTGCTGACTGCGACTCTTTTCTTTCCTCTGAGCATCTTTGAGCTAAACAACATCTTTGAGCTAAACAAATATTCCTTCCATTTTCACTGCCCTCTGGTGGCCAGCTGTACTATAGAAGCTTGGAAAACTAGCCCTCTTGCAAATACTAGGATTCCACACGGAAAACAGAAGGGCTTATGGGCAATCATCTCTATGAAGCTTCTCATTCTGATTAGCTGCTCATTTCAGTCTTGGGTGCACTTGAACCAACTGGCGAAAAGAGACATTGGATTGGTTTTCGACGGACAGCTGATAAAACCCAACACATTTTTACACCAGTGAAGGAGAGTTGTGACATGCACAAGCTGAGGTGGTCCCAAGGAGAACCGAATAATGAATACGGACATGAGTATTGTGCACATGTACGAATTTTTGCCCTTTCTCTTATTTACTTTTATTTCGTAAAACTTGTAAAATTTGTAAAAAACAGGCGAATATATGTCGTTTGTATCTTTGTTCAATATTTCATTCAATCCTATATACATATATACATATATATACATATATATATATATATAGGAATGAATGAAATTTACAATGTAATATATGATATACAATATATGAATATATAATTTATATATATATGCACATGTGTATATATAAGTACGTGTGTATGCATATGTATGAGTGTATATGTACATAGATGTATATACATATATATGTATTAGGGTTAAAAAAATTCTCCTTCAAACTCAACTTGAGCAGATGTGTCTACTTTCAGTACTGGACAAACAAAGATGAAAGCAATCAATTTATCAACGATGTTCCTTGTTCAAGACCTCCATGGTTTTTTCTGCGAAAAAGATGGCGGATGTGATATGGTCTAGATTGGTTAAAAAGATTTTTTTTTTTACTACACTGTTCTTTGTGGCCACTCTGACTTTTCAGCAATTGATAATTTGATTCAAAAGTCATCAGCCATCGTCAGATCATTATTTTTTCTCGCTTACAATCTGATCTAATGTCAAGGTGATTAACGAGGTATGGGAGCGGTACGATCTTCTGTTGGGAGATAACGCTTGAGATAGATTGCATATTGCTTTCTTTGTATGTTGTGGACAGGCGTAAACAGGACGAATTGCTTTGCATCCAGAGCATTTTCCTTTTTGCTGGTTTAGTATGCTACATAGAGTTTGTCTCTTGGACTACCGCGCTAATGTCATTGGAATTTTTGCTGGAGAACGTTCTTTTCATTTCCGTACTGCAAAGAGTCACAAAAATGCCGTGTCGCTCATATGAAAACAAGAAAAAGTTTTGGAATTAGATAAAGCGATTGATTAGACTTGTTATACATTTCCTTTCAAGTGTTTTCTTGAGACCACGCTTAAATTTCAACAGATCTCGTCATTACTATTTGATGATGAGATTTTTTGATTAGATTTAATTTGTGCAGATATCAATATAAGGCAAGAGATCTCTCTTCTCACTTACAGATTTTATAGTCAACTCGTCACAATTCCCTTTTTCCTACCCAGAGATGGTTTCCATGAGGCATTTGACGTTTCTGATCCAGCAAAAGAATTAGTAATGACGATCACCACAGTTCATTTTTCCTCTATTAACTTTAACTAAGAACCATGTTCTTTTCAATGCTTTCCTTTCTCTAAACGGGTGGCTTTCATTCTTTGCAACGTATTCTTCATATGGTCTACCACAGTAGCGTTAATGAGTCAGAGAATGTCAAAATTTGGATTGGATACGGGTCATGCTTCCATGTATTTCATTGTCAGTTTCTTTGCATACCTATTGAACCTTATCCCACACTTTTGAAGGATGTGTTACAAAATAAATACAATCTTTACCTTATTTCACTGAGCGAACACCGTGGCCGCGATTGGTTGTGATGCTCGTCGTGGCGCGCATGGGGCCGAACCTCATCCCTCAACATTCTCCAGCAGTTAACAACGATAGGCCTATCAAATGCCTCAGCCAGGTTATTCACGACATTGTATGAAAAGTCCTCAAAGAGTCCTTCACGTGATATGATTTACTCTATGAAATGAGAATGTGAGGTACTTACATCAATCTGTGGTTTACAGAAAGCTAATATCAGCTATTTCAAACCTGTGCTGTGAAAGTGTTGTGATATTTACTTATCAGCATCGCCTGAATGGGCGCATGTGGCCCAGTGGTTTATGGGTGTTCTGCGTCGCACAGAACGTTGATGCTCCGCGATCTCGCGCTCGTCGCTCACCAACCTATCCATCCCTCCGGGGTTGGAAAATAGGTACCAGACTGATCTCAGACCTGTCTAGGAGGATAGCACGATGAATGCGTCGCACATCCCTCAAGCATTGATCAACGCCGAGAGCCCTGTCTTTTATCCTTCATTATATGAATATTATGCGGTCGTTGCGGAAACGAAGAGTGTGCTTCTTGTAAAGATATCACATAGTGTTCATTGCTCTACATTTGTTAAAACTTTGCCCTTTTTTATTTTCTTCTCGATCATTTTAATATTTCCTTACAATGTGATGACGAAAGTCCTGTGAGAGTAGTCGGCTTTCTTATTCAATTATTATTACTACGCTCGTGTTCCACTCACGTACTACAGTTTCATAGAAACAGTTACTGCAACAAATAAAATCCTCTAGACTGTGGAAAATGGTTGGAAGGTTTCTGAAATAATCACATGACGTTTATTAGTGATCAACTGTTTCGAAACGGCGTGAACCTGTCCTGATACCGATTGCTTGAATGCCTTTCTCCCTGGACAGAACATTGTTCTTGACTCATTGATAATTAGCTGAAAAATAAATTACGGTAATTTTGATAACGTGCTGTGTTTCTGTTAAGCTCACTTTAGTGCAATGATTAGATTATGTTTCACAAACGATTTGCTTTTATTGCGCTACTGAAATCTAAGAATGGCTTTCTGCTGAACTTACAAATTCATTTGATAGCTCAAATCTCAATAATTTTGAAGTAAATTTGCTTTTTTTTTCGTGAAGTTGACTTTATACACGTTTTACGTCCGAAATAACTAGCCCTTCACTTTGCAAAGGGATTATCGGTGGTTGTAAGTAAAGTCTAAGTATGAGAATCATATTATCTACATAAAGAGATACAACTTTACAAGGTGTTTTAGTAAAAAAAACAAGAAAGACCAAGTGTCAAAAAAATTTTATTTATCCGTGAGAAAAACACATCTTTGCAATAAGAAAATTCATTTTCTTTTTCTGATATCGACCGCTCGTTTGAAGATCTGCTCAAAACGATATAATCTGATAAGGATATGACCTGTTTGAGCCGGATAGGTGTAGTGCTATATAGGCGCCTATTTTACAACGCCAGGTAAGACCATCATCTGACTTGGGGTGATTATTTTTTTTTACTCGGCGTCGATTTCTTTAGAGGATCATTAAGCCTCAAGGGATCGACGGAACCGACAGAGGGTGTTATTGTTGAGTCCCAATAGGACGAAATAGGCGCCAATATAGCACTAGACCCATCGGCTCAAAACAAGTCATATCCTTGTCAGATTATACCATTTTCTTGAGACCACGCTCAAATTTCGATATGTCTGACAATTATTTTTGGAGCCATGCATTGTCGGTTATGGGCGCTTGTACTACCCACACATGTTTCGGCCTTAGCAGCCTCGTCAGTTAAGCACGCCCTTCGTCCTTAGCCAGTTCTCTCGGGGGGAACTTACCACCCTACATTGAGAAGGCGTAGACGTACTGTTTACACTTATCAAGTGAAAATACCACTGAATGGACAGTGTTGTACACTCGATTGCTCTTGGCTGTTATCGTCAAATACATCATACCTTTCGTTCCGAGTGTTTTCTTTAAACCACGCTCAAACTTCAATACGCCTGATAATCAATTTTTTGAGCCATGCAAGTGGTCTGTTATGAGCACTTGTACAGCCCCAAACACGACCTTGGCAGCCTCATCAGTTAGGGCACCCGTTAACATTTCACCCCTAAAGCGTTCAAACTGAACACTTTACAATCGAAAAGTAGATCTTCCTCTTCTTTCACATCACTAATAGTACTCATTCGATAGCTGGAAAGATGGAGATTTCAGTATTAAACTTGATTAAGAAGGCTCTCTTAGAGCACAGTACCGACGACGAGATAAATACGCCTAGCTTCCAAGGGTAGTTAGCCGGCCTTTTGATTTCCGGTTTTATTGGCAGATATGTAGTGAAATTTGATTGGTCGGAACACTTCACCACCACGAAGATAGCATATTGTCAAAGTTTTTTTTTTGAGTTTTCTTGTACGAAGAAGGCCCATACGCTTTGATAATCGATAAGTTCTAATAATAAAACGACATTCCTTCGAAATAAACATATTTCCTACTCTTATTGCGCATTCTTATCGGCTATGTTGTGAGAGTGAAACCGTCTTTTCTTACTCACGATTCGATCAGCTGCCACAGATATGACAGCTCCATAATCAACTCCGAAATAACGGTCATAAACAATTCAAAGAAGTGTTTTTTTTTTTGCACCTGAGCTTCACGTTTCTTAAACACCTCCCGTCGTCATCAAATAGAAGGGCAGGATTCTGGGTGACGACGCCTTCTTTGACCACTTACCGATTACCTCTCATCAGTGTTTTTGTTGATGTGAGTGAGCACTACACAGCTCAGAATTAGCTGGGAGTTTCGCACTCCTCTGCTTCATCGGAGCTTGGAAAGGTCTAATTGATCAGCAGTTTTCTCAGTCGACGACTTGCAAAGGCGTCTATGAAGATAGTGAATACTGGAGGACAACATATATACGATAAATATGTAGTGCACTAGTTTTCCTAAATGCACTTCTGGCTATTCGTACACAAGTCTTTTGTAACGGAAAAGTATTAAACTCTTCTCTGCATGTATGATGTATGAATAAATCGTAGAGATCAACAAAGTCTATGTACCTAATACAACAAAGTACCTATACCAATGAAAGTGGAGGACGATACCCATGTAGAGCAGCTGAGTGGACCTGGCCTTCGACTTACTGGTGGACAACCACCATCATCTCTACACGTAATCACATTGAGATTATTTTAATAAGGCAGATCTTGAGGAAAGTACAGGGAATTGCTTTGTGGGCAATCAACCAAAAACTATGTAGAACACGCAAAAGAAATGTGGGTGTTCAGTGGCAAAGGTTGTAACGGCGAATGTTCACATTGAAATGCAATTGGAAATATAAACGAATACCAATGGAACGATAAATTGGAATCAGTTTTATAAATCCCTTGAGGTTTCTCTCTTGCTACTCTTCAAGCACACTATTAATTGAAAGTGTACGGTGAATTATCGATGAAATAACATCGCATGCAGTATGCATCATCATTTCTGACCAACTACTCATTGTTTTCCAATATTCAGTCGCTGTGATGGCTTTAATTTTTGATGATGATGATATATATCAGAAGTTAAGTCTATGAGGATGTTCGGAGCTTTTCGAGGTACGAACGTCAGAGTCATACGTATGTTTCGATGGTTTCGCCCGTTTCATCGGTAGCCCAGCCAACCACACTGAATCCTACTTTATGGCAGGAGTGAGATTATGGCGATAGAACGTGATATTGTGTTATCACCATAAATAATGTTTGAAGCATGACTTAAATGAGTCGATAAGATGGATTTCCACGTACTCACTGCCAGCCGTAACCTATTGAATAACATGATGAAAACACAATATCACGTACCATCACCATAAATAACGTCTCCCATTCCTACTATATAGTAGGGTTCAGAGTAGGGTGGGGGGACACAACGAAGCGGGCAACACCGCCGAAGCATACGTATGGTTCTGACGTGCCAAACTTGAAACGGTTCTAAACATTCCCACAGACTATAATGAATGTTTAGAGAGAAATTCAGCGACAGTAACGATGAGATGGACTGAAGAGTGAAGATTCATTTCGTAATATTCTATGTACAACTTATTCCAGTTGGTTCATGCCAGAAACACTGTAATTACATAGTCAACTACTTGCATTTTTTTTTCAAACGTAAGAGCCATATATGCTTCAAAATCACATGATTGTGTGAAGTAAGTCGTGATATATCGTATCTAATCCATGACAGCTCAAATGTTCATAGAGATCCATACCGTTCCGGACACTCCAGTGTTTGTCTACTATATTCAATTACAAATGTTAACATGCAATCTTTTACAGATGATTCCTAACACTCTTTATGAAGAAAATTCATAACAAATTACTCAATAGTTTATCGCAATAAAAACTTATTAAATTATATAATAAAATATGATAACGCCCGCTAATAAGCGGGTTGGTAAAAAAAAACAGAGTGTCGCAAGAGTGTACAAGAAATGGTTGTGTGATGTTGGATGGAGAATCGAAAAGAAATACCGTGACTAGACCATACCGAAACTAGGGAAAAAAGGCATTAAAGCTTGGCAGCTCTACTGAAAAACTACTTTAGACATTCAGAAGATATTCATTGGAAGAGGAAAAAGAAGACAATATAGTGAAAACAAAGGATGACGGTGGAAGCAGCCAACATCAGCAACTTTCATCGCATCACACACTTTCATATTTATAAGTTAAAAAGGGGAAAAAACAGCTCCTATAGTACCATTAATGCCTCATCACTAGACTCCCGCGACGAATCCGGATGATGACCGTTTCCATGCACGGTCTCGACTGGAACAGTTGACAATAATGACGCGAAAGCGAATGGCCGGAATGAACCATCAGAAAAGTAGGGAAATAGTGAAAAAATGACTCATCTCGAGGACAACAATTTGGGAAGCCACACCAATAGTACTTCAACATCTGCGATAACAACCAACACTGCTCCAGCTCAACGCATGGGACCGCTCTTTTCTTCTCTTTAGCATAGCTACGATCGTAAGGTTGTACTTCGCTTCCCCAGTAGCCCTTTATTTTATTCAAAATGTATCCTTATTTTTTCAATGAGCATTCTTCAAATTAACGTAGCGCCTCTATCTTTCTACGTTGTTCAAGTCCTAACTAAACCAAACGAATTCCAACATAAGTGAAAACTCGCGCTCATGGTAGAAAGCAGGCCCTCTGATGACAACAACGAAACTTTAAGTTGTTACCGCAGTGATGGTCAATAGTGGTCTGACGAATGTGCCACCACAGCAAAGACATGACGATAGGAGCTGGATGAAAAAAAAACGAAGGAGCAGTAGATGATCACTTTGCGTACATGTGTTCATGTGATGCTGATAGCGCCATTTAGAAACTGTGAAATGAGATGAACAGAGACACGAACATACATATGTAATTATACGAAATATTAGTAAATGAGAAAGGACATCGAGTTGCCTAGAGGGTGGGTGGATGAGTCGGGGGGAGACGAACGTCCGTGGCAGTTCGGTTCATCCCACGGCCGTGTGACGCTTCGAAGGGATTCTGAACGAATACGAGGACGACGACGGTGACGACGATAATACGTATACAGCACGCTAGTAGAGACCGCATCCGCGTAGATTGTTGGCGATGATGACGTCGGTGACGGCGTCAAATACGAATTGAATATTCGTCGTATCCGTCGCGCATGTCATATGACAGTATATCTCCTAAATTAGAAAGAATTCTAATATAACTATCAAAGTGATTTGTAAATTTAAAAAAGATCTAATTCGTTTTTTCTAAGCCTATCTTCCGCTCGAATTCCATGAGATATCTGCGATGAGACCGCGACATCTAAGATAAAACAAGAAACCTTCAAAACGTGTAAGAGATGAACCAAACCAAGAGCAACGGAACTAGTTTTCAAGAGTGACGTTTTTGAAGGTGAGTCTGCAATTTTTATAGAGATTCAGCACCAATATTCAAAATTATGGGAGCTCTTTTCAACGTGCTATCATTAAAGCGGGTCAAACCACATTTTATGAGTTGATAACAATAGTAAAATCATAGCTCAGAAATTAACACTTTCGTCTTTCCCAGACAAGCGGATCCAAAATCTACAAATTTTTTTTGTACTATTGACAGACAGAAAAATGGCAACAACACTAGTTACGACTTCTGTTCTACTCATAGACCGTCACGATTTTCGAAATACTCCGCTTTATTGAAGAAAAATAATGACTTTACAGTGGAAGAAATTCCATTGTATCATCTTTAATTCGATAGTTAGAAAAACGACAAATGAAATAAGCAAGAGTTCCAGGAACAGTGTTCCTTTCTTCAGAAAAAAATACAGAACGTGGTAAGACTCAACCGATCAATCTCAGAAAAGCAGCATATATTTCTTGCACGGAAAATTAAAGATTACCTAGAAAATTGCTATTCACCTTAGACCTCATTATAACGCCTTCAATGAACACAGCCATTCCAAAAGCCCATTTAGCGGGAAAAAGAAGAGAGAACCACCACGATGATGCTAATTATTTCGCCAGGTCCCGCGTAACTACATCAAGAGGCGAGCAATACGACGAAGCCGACTTAATGCCTGCTTTCGCCATGAAGCCATAAATGCACGTCCGGTTACGTTTTATGATGAGAAGAGGAATAAGGATAATTAGAGGGACGAAGGCAACACGATCCATACATTGAAAAATAAACTAGTACGGCCTCGAACGAATTTGATTCATAGGTTTCATGACGTAGTTTCATCAGAATGTATGTTATAGGATTAATCTCAAAAGAAAACGATTCGAAATAATAAAAAGGAAATTATTAGAGAAAACGCGACAACAAAAAGAAATCCGAGTGAGTTGAATAATCAAACCTTATTTGCTGATTTATTTTTTGCTTCAAATTGTGCTTGAATATACGCGGATGCTTCGTGATAATCCTGTCGACCTGGAAACAAAGTATATTAAGAGGATATCAGGAGGATAAAGAATAAAGGATGAAGCTATCAGCGATTATCAATTCCTGAGGAATGAGCCATTCACTCCACTTCATTAGCACGTAGGAGGTTATTACATTCATATCTGACCTTTATAATGACTCGCGATAGCCTAGCGATGTATCAGTGTCAGTATGATTCCAGACAGGTCCCATACGAGTTGACAACCGCCGAGTGATAAAAGGCTTAGTGAGCCAAAGCTGAGAAATTGAACCAGCATCTACACTTGTGTTTCAGGAAACCTCTAAGCACTGCGCTCCACGTGCCCTTTAGGAAGGGAGTGCTCTGTTTTTCTGATGGAGAACCTGCTCAAACGCAGATAGAAATGTCATGGAGTGAGTCTTTTCATGTCATTTCTAGTTCTCAAATTGAAAAAAAGATAAAGAAGCGATAGCTTTGAATGGATTGCCACTTTTTCGAAGTACTTACATAATCCTGAAAATTACCTGAATATTCCGGGAAACATATAGTGAGCGGGCTTTTCTTGATCTTCTCCTCAAAGAGATCTTTTTTATTCAAAAATAGAATGATCGACGTATCCGTGAACCATTTATTGTTACAAATCGAGTCGAATAGTTTTAGAGATTCGTGCATTCGATTCTAAAAAATATCACTATTGAGCAGAAAAGTCCAACAAAGGAAAAACTAAGGAAAGCGATAAACTCAACGGTCAGACAGGAAAAATTTGAGTCCTCAGAACTAGACATTAATATAGCCTCTTAGCTGCAATTTTTTCATGCCACTAATGTTTTAGTGCGGGATAATTTAGAATAGGAAGTATTCAAAATGAATAGAAGAAAAAGTGCAGCCAATTTTTTGACATAATGAGCTCCATTATGTCTGATGTCTGACCTATGCTTTTCTCATGGACACAATGCAACTACGACATTATCATAATCGGACAAGAACACTCCAACGCTTATAAAATAAACCCTAGGCGAGCAGAAGTGTTTCAATGAGACAAACGAATGCAAGAATATCAGTAAATTTTCGAGACATGAGACGCTGCGTTCCAGAGTACTCACCAAACCACCGAATTATACTAATATGCACATATTTTAGCATTTTTACTAGAAGTGCTGTGTGCTCCATCTATTGTGATCCAAATAAGACTGAGGTTTAAAACGACAAAAAAAAAGAATCTTGATGTTTGACTTCTCTAAAATCAGTAATTACAACTTAAGCTACACCGTAACTACCATTAAATATCTCCACTTTGGACTAACGGTCATGTTGACTAGAGAATTTAAACGAAGTCAGGTACCAAAAAGGTGAATTTTTATTTTTACATATAATGCAGAAATGCTTGCATGCTTTGAAAATTAACACATTTCAGACGGCGTGGACACAAGAGTGACCATATACGATTGAATAATCCTCTAAATTCCACACTTTGGAAGTCACGATTTTCTGACCTCATTTTCAATTTTCTTGGAAGCCTCATAATAGAGCGAGTGTCTTGAGAAACAACTCTACCGCGTCTCTTGCTAGGGTTTATGGAAAATCTCGACTGATTTAGATGCTCAAAGATATCGTACTCTAATCGAACGATGAAGCGTCATTTCAGGAATATGCTAGGCAACAAATGGCTTAGCTACTGACCGTAGTTTCGTCTTCATGGAGCACTTGATCGTATTCGGACATGGCTACGCAAAAGATGATCGCCGTTACATCTTCAAAGCAGTGAATCCATTTTTTCCGCTCCGACCGTTGCCCACCAACATCGAACAATCTATGGAAAAATTTAAGGAGATAGGAAAAGATCTAAATAGTGATAAGGAACAATTCAGGTATTTAAGGGACATTTGATGTGAGTGATACTGCCAGAAGATGGTCAAAGTAAGGTAATACTGCAAAATATAGCCACCAAAATCCCGAAATCAGAGAAAAAACATAATGTACACATCATATTGAAGATTTTTGATCAAATTAGAAGAATTCGCAGAATGCAATTGTGTTAGTCGAATAGAAAGGCTTCTCAACGAAAAACGATTGAAATTTTCTGTACGGCAAAGAATCATATTTTTGAGATCAAAAACAACTCACTTGAAATTGAGGTTCTTGAATGTGAAATGGACTTCGACAATACCAGTGGTTTTCACCCGGGTTCGTAGTATATCTTGTTCTGTTGGTTGATAAGTTGCTTCTCCTAATCGTTCTAGATCATCAAGAAAACTGAAAGAACAGCGTGATGAATCGCATTCATAATAACGATGATTTGTTCCTACGGTTCTTCTGTTACAACTTAAAAACTTTATACAATAGGAAAGCAAACTTTCCTTTGACTTCAGCGTTACAATTCGATCACATATTCTTTTTATTCATGCTCGAATCTCAAAGATTTACAGACACATAAGGATTCGATATATTTCACATAAGACTCATGTGTGATTGATGACAGCTTTGATCAAGCTTAGCCAACGCTTAGTTTTTGCAAATTTGATATAATTGTTTGAATTTGCACATTTTTCTCAACAACGCAGAAGTTCACTTATGCGTTTACCACGTGATACTAGGCTTCTATAGCCCACAAAACTTTTCCAGTTCTTGGGTTGAGAATCGATTATCAGGGAAAAGACAAATGAGGCTAGTCGATTCCATCCAAAAGAGCGCGATGAGGTCACTCAACTTCAGTCATTTGAAAAACTGAAGTTTACCCTATTCGTGATAGTGCTCGTTTTTTTACACCTAACGATGAGTTTTCAAGAATCAAAGTAGTTAGGAATTGAGAAAACCCCAGAGGAAGTATTTAGCTCTACATTATTGTTCTGATCTTCTCGGGAAAGTGCGTGTTTTTTTCTCAGCACGCACTATCATTGAGGCCTCACCGGAGAAAACTACTGAACTTTTAACCACTATCAGTAACATTCAACAATTTGAAAAATGGCGATCCTAATACTAGACTTGCTTTCTCTAAGGGTCTTCGAAGTGCGTTATGGCAACGACGAAAAAAGCCATCCCCTTCAGAGTAGCTCTACTGTGGATTGAGCCTCACAACGATTTATTGGTATTCTTTACAGAAAAGTTCAGATTTTTGAGGTACCTTATTCTCACAAGAAGATGAGATTTCAATAAGGACATCAGCAAAGATATTTGCACCTCTGTTATATTTGCTCTAAAGATATTTCTAGTGAAAAAAAATCCCATGCTCGAAACTTGAGACTGAATGTCAAAAACCAGTATAATTGCATAGTAAACGAGCGCTTTTTCTTCACACATAAGCGTTTCATATGCACAAAAACATAGGAGTATATATAAGAAAACAATGAGCATCAAGTAGTACGGGAAACCTAAATTTTTCCGAAATAAAGAAAAAACCCGAAGTAAGATACGAAAATTGGGCTGCGCTTCAAATCGCTAATCGTGATTTTCAATTCCATTTCAGCTGCGCTTCCGAAGGATCAAAGGTATGCAGACTTCTGATGAAATACGTTTCAATTTGAAGTTTCCAAAAGCTAGAGCCCAGTAGAAAATAGAAACCAAATTTCTGGAGTCTGCATTGTACGCGGCCGCAGAAATCAATGACAAGTGCCGAAATGTAAAATAAAAACTTTCATCTTCGATGAGTACTGATAAGATCTGATTGGCAATGTTTTGCAAATTCGATTAATCTTCACGTCGGTAAAATTCACCATGAGCTGAGATTATAGTCGAAAGCTATAAAAATTTCTGAGCAACCTGTGTGCATGACTATTTCCGTCATTAATGTGCCATTTGTCTTCAGCAATATCAGTTATACCCACTTTTCGAAACAATGCCCTTATTGGGCTGGCGGAACAATTACATAATTTCAAAAAAAAAAAAGATGTTTTCATCATATTCTAAACAGACTAGAGCCTCGTCATGTTGCTGGCAAGTCATTAAAACTGAACAAGGTTTTCCGAAAACTGAAAAGGGTCAGGAACAGCAAGAACGGACAAACATCGAAACCGAAAATTACCTAAAAGGCACTGGTCTACTATTGCCGCTTAGAGAAAGATTCCAAGGGCTTTGGGTGACGGAGGCGATAGTTGGACCTTCTGAGATATAAATGCATTCTCTATCTCATGGCTACACGATGAGAACAATCGTCAGGCTAATCCGATCCCAAGCTACCTAGTTTCTCGCACCGTGGCTAACACTGCAAAAGTGTAATGTACTCCAACATGCCAACGGAGACGATTGTTTGTAGCTAATAGTTAAAGGCAATCCAACTTCGCAGGATGACTGCTGCCGTTGATCAACGAAGAACGCTCGAGATGACCAAATTTGTGATTTGAATGCTCGAAAGCGTATACTTTCCATGACTTACAACCACCGAAAAACGTTTGCTTAGGAAACGTGTTCAAAGCATAACCATGACCTAGACAATTTTTTCTATTTTCAACCCTTATGCTCCAAAAAATCCTTCTAAAAAACGTACACAGTGAGCACTTTGGTAGAGAACTTCGAACTACTAACTCAGTTACGTTCAAGCCTCTTTTTTATGGGCTACTGTACGAGCGGCACCGAAAGAGATAATTTAATATTAATCCACAATTTTTTTCGAGAGCTTAAATTTGAGAAAAAAAAGGAACACATAAATATAAGGGGCATCTAATGCAGTGGTTACATGTGCCTGCAATACACTTCAGATCAACATTTGGTTTAATATAGTGCTCCACGCCCAGCAAGTCATATCTTCCGTTGTCGGCAAATTGTACTTTTCCAGAAGAATTGAACCACTTTATTGCATAACCCCAAGACCGACTACCTATTATCCTCGGCATATTTCAGTAATTCCTTATTTTCTTCTTAAACCAGACAGGACGCGTTATGACAATCTTCATTCAAACAGCTGACGTTTCGGCAGTCTCGCCTTCTTTAGAGCCTGGAAAGATTAAGTTGCCCACAATCCAATCAATCAAACATTTCTATTACTCCATGTGAAAAAACACCAGACTCAGAATTCAATCGCATCAAGCACAAAATCAACTTTTAACATACTCACCGCTTTTTACATGTCTTCCATTGGAAAATTCAAGGGGAGATTACCGGACGGTGATCACATGGACTTATGATGTACCTCATCCATCAAAACAACAGTCTTATATAATAAGCCTTTAACGGGTAAGTTACGTTACGAGTTAATGTGATCACTGTCCGATGATTTTCGCTTGAACTATTTAGTGGAAGACATATGAAAAGCGGTATGTTGAAAGTTGACTTTGTGCTTGATGCGATTGAAATCTGAGTCTGGTGTTTTTTTTTCTGAAGAAACAATAGAAACGTTTGACTAATCAAATTGTGGACAACTTGATATTTCCAGGCTATGAACAAGGTACGACTGGCGAAATGTCAGCTGTTTGAATAAAGATTGTCATAACAACTCGTGTCTGGCTTAAGAAGAAAATGAGGAAGCACTTTATTACATTGGTAAGCGACCGTAAATCATTGTATAGGATACATAGAGCATTCGTCATATGGATCATTCCCTCAGGAATAATGAACGCCAAAAATTTATCCTATTATCATCAAATAAAAGGGAATCAAAGAGAAGTACGATCTCTAAGAACGATGCTCCAGTGCAGCGAATATATCTCAATGAAAAAAATATATGAAAATTTCTCTAACAAATAGACTTAAGAGTCATTTTTTTATGATAATGTCTCAACATTGTACGAAGCTTCATCAGCAATTTTGTTTCTTTTTGTTTTTTGAATTTTTTTCAACTGAGACGAATCACTTGACTCATCACATCCTGTTTTTTTTTTTCGTCTTGATAGAGACGTGTGTGAACAACACACAGCGTCGTCTTATGGATCAAAAATTATCAACAACAGAAGGAAAAAAACGCTTCAGGAAAAATAAACTTGTCGAGCTGTCAGTCACTGGAGTTCTATCAGGAGCTAACCACTTTGTGTCGCTTATTTGAGGCAGTTTGTAATCGATTTTTCCAGGCATTGTGATAAAGCACTTTGACTTTCCAACTTATTTTGTATTTATAAAGCTCTTGAAGAGTTTTTTGTGACTTCACAACTTTTATCGATGTCCAGGAAAACAACAAAACAAATGCAACCCTACCAAATTTCACGTTATATCCTCTTAACAAAGAGACTTATGAGTCATTTTTTTAAATTTTCGTACGAACTGCATTTCACCTTCTGCGAAAACAAAAGGAGCCCGATTTAACTACTGTCCTGATCAACCAAGTAAGAGAATGTTAGAGAGAATCGACTTGAGTGAGAAGAACTTACTATTTGGCAGAATCGTTAAGTTGATATTCATTGCTTCGGGAGAAACATTCCTGCACACCACTGTCAGCCCATAGCCTTTTCATTGCCGACAGCAACTCTTCACTGAATGCACATCATTCATTCTATGCAAGTGCTAGTGTTAGTTACAATGAAAGAAAAAAACATAGTGTTACAAAAACATATGGTTAAAAACAGACCTGAATGGCTCAGTGTCTTCCATTCGAGCCACAACGTCCATAACGAGTTTGGCATCAACCTGAATATTGCTTATTATCAATAAAAATACTGTTGTATCTGCGAAAAAGCATATGTCGAAGAAAAATTTCGGCGGATTAGCAGACGGGAAAATTTTTTCATGGCAATCATTCTTGCAAAAAACAGCCGCGTGTAATGAAGTCTTTGTCTACTCAATTCATCAAGTGCAAACGCATCGATGACGAACGATCTATGTTTCGCTTTCCAACAAAAGCTAAGCGATGAAGAATTGGAAGGTACGGGTGCCTGATTAGTGGCTCTTTGAACGAGATATGCGATATTCCCCAACAACTTGGTGCTTATGGTGTGACATTAATTTGCAGTGAATTCTTTGAAAGCTTCAAAACGCGATGGTCAAATGGTTATAACTTTTGAGATGGTGCTTTTCTCCAAAGAAGAAAAATTAGGAGCATGTCCAAAGTCGATCCTATTTTCCATACTCAAAATATCCATACAAACTCATGTAATGTCGAAAATGTAACTTTAACGTGAAAAAGAACTACGAAAGCCTACGGTGCTCTGAATGTCCACTCACGCACGGACAGACACTTGAAGCAGCAAAGTACCCAAGTCAATGATGCGATTATGTCGAATCTAACACTCTTCCTCGCGATAACGCTTGTTATTCCTTGTGTAGTAAAAACACTGTAGCAGACAGAAATCACTCATAATTTGCGGAATTTTTCGGTGTACACACTCTTATCGCTCAGTTATCCATAAGCTTGTTTTGCAGACAGACGGACATGCCTTCTCCCAACACAGAGTGTATATTAACCCTGTGCAGCTTAAGTGAATCAATCCGGAGAAATGAGCCTCTTCTGGTGGTCGAAGCGCTTTGGCAGTGTAATGGGAATGAGCAAGTCGACCCTGGAATCGATCGAGGTATTTCTGGGCTACAGCTAGCTGCAGTATTGCTCTGTTCCATCCTCACTAATCCATAGTGCCTATTCGCTTCAGTTGTATCTGCTCGGTCAGCACTCACACTCTTTTCCTCGACCAGTACCCCGCGAGTATACTCCCATTACGGCATTGAGCTTCAATCTCATCATTCACGCCATAGTAATTCTTCCAGCATGTCCGGAATGGTAACATAACAAGGTCGCATAGCTCTGAATTATCCCCGGCTATCTTCCAATTCCCATCAAAAAGCTTTCTAAATCAGGAGTCTCAACTTAACAGCAGTCCAAACTCGTATGTCTTATTGACATAAATCATTGTTCTTCCAAGATTCATTACACCTATGTTATTATTGATTCAATCGAATCCAGCATTAATCTGTGAGCTCAGTTCATACCAAATGGAATCAAAAAAGAACTCAAGAAACTCTCAAAGGCACAAAATCAAGATTAAATTTCTTGGACAAAATAGCAGTCGGAGCGGCATCCCACGCATGTTTAGCTACGATGGAAGCAATTGACATACGTCATGAAGGCGGTCGCAGAATGATTGAGAATGTGGATAATCTTGTCTTTGTGAAAAAAGAAAATCAGATAAAAGACGAACTTTACCAAATATTCGAGTCAATTGAAAAAGAGCGGAATATGATGAAGATTGGTCAAATTTTATATCATAACAACCGGAATTTTTATGTTGGTGCCGTGTAAGACCATCAACACACAATCTCGAAAAGTGCGAGTGTTTTGAGGCTCAAAATAAACAAAGACGCAATTCAATTACATACTAAAAAATACCTGGAATAACATGCCAAGAAAGGGGAAGCATATCCAAAAAAAATGACGATAACTAACCTCCCTGTCGGAGGAGCCGAACGGCACCGAGAGATTAGCCATCGCTCGGAGAATTGCGACCAGCGATTGCACTGTATTACTGTACACCACGGGCTTATACTGCTTGTAGTCTTCGGCTGTGAAACCAGACTCATGAATGATTCTGAAAGACGAAAATTACAAGTTAATCAGGGCCTACTCCTCGGCTCGACGGAGAATCAGTAAGTGTGGTAATGAAAGTAACTTATTAACAGCGTAGAATTCATATAGCCTTTTCTACCATAGATGTTCTTCGACCTTCTTTCTCTAAGGATACACAAAAATATCAGAAGTGATAAACAATTACTATACTAAGTTCATGAGAGCCATTATCCTAATAGTATAAATAATAATACTTCGCATGATTTGATAGAATTATTGATTTTCACTCAGAAGTACTTGAAGCATTCGTTGAAAGACTGCTTTATGATAAGCGGAATATCTTGGTGTTTCGTTCTCCAATTTTATAGCATTATAGATAGCAGATTCCCACATGTTAATAAGTGGCAATCGTTCGAACAAATCAATGGATTTCCGTTTGACCATTTTACGAGTAAAAAAGATGAAAAAAAAAAGAATGCGCATCTTTCAACACACTCGTAACCGTATGGAAACTATATTCATAGTGGCCATATCTTTCAGAACGCGTATACAGCGATTTTAGTGTCATACGGAAATTTTGATTGTGACCTTTTTAGAACAAGTTTTCAGCCTCTTAAACCCTTTTTGAACCTTTTCCCATTTTGTGAATTAATAAAAGAACGGTGATCTCTAAATTTTGATTCGCTATGTCTTTACTGAATACAATTACGTCGGTGAAAAAGGAATTGCGGTTTATGATTAGATGAAATGCGGATTGATATATATATATATATAATATATATATATATATATATAAATATACATATATATATACATATATATATATATATAATTGAATAAAAGTGGTTGATTTACATCACTTCAATGCACACTTCTTGCCTTTTAGTCTTTTCCCAATCACGTATTCCTTGATGTTTAGTTCATATTTCTTTTAGACTATGGAAAGGATGTTTACAGGTGCAAAAGTAGTCGCGGGGGTCGAACGGTTAGTTCAAAATGGGTCGTAAAGCAGCAGAACAGAGATCTCGTAAAATAAACAGCACATCTGGCTCAGGAACTGTTAGCGAACCTGAAGTGATAGTTTAAGAAGTTTCGTTGAAGAGACGCTTCTCAATAATGCACAGATCGCAATTAATTTGGCATCAATCTCATCAGAGTCATGAGGAAAGCAATAATCAAAACTGATTCTTATTATAACTGCACGAAATGTTGCAAAAAAATTCAATGTCGACAATTCTACCATTCAGAACTGCAACAAAAATAATTCCGCTTCGGCACGGTTTGGAATCGCGATTACTTTTGCACCACCCCAATGATTAAGAAGTAAAACTGATTTTGATCCGTATCTCAATTCTTTGGCAGTAAAACTTGAATTTTAGTCAGTCACATCAAACTGACTGTGTTTGTCAATATGCTAAACGTCTTGACGAAATTTTCTAATGTAAAGCATGGGTGTGAAATTTACCATTTTCAACACCCTGAAAGACCAATGGACGTGTGTTAAGGGACCAACAAAACAATTTCGAAAGTATAAGAATTCTTGAAATGTCGCGCTGCTCCAGAAGGTGGCAAGTATCAGCTTACTTCATCTGCTTAACAATCGTAGATTTCCCTGATTCACCAGCACCCAGCAACAACAATTTGATATCCTAGAAAGAAGACACGATCAGTACAATACTGAATATATTGAAACGATCGAGTTAAGCACAAACCTTGGCGGCTTGCATGCCATCTTCCTTGAGATTCTTCTCGATCATTCTGGAACGTTCGAGAGCCGCCCGCTCTTCTTGTGACATGGTGCAACCCATGGTGATAGCTGGGGCGGGTGGTGATGGTGGTAGCGCTGATGGTGGTTGCTTCGAAAACTACAACAACGACAAAGATGACGGTGACGCTCCACTAACAGTATTTCTCTGTCTCTGATGTCCACAATCACCAAGAACTCTAATACCCTCCACCAACCGACAGCCACACCAGTTTACACTCGAACAACACTGAAACCACTAGCTGATTATCATCGAAAAGTTATCGTAGATCTCTTAGGGTAGAGCGGAATCACGAAAAACACGACATTTAGCAAAGAAAAAACCACCCAAAATTGAACGAAAAATGTGTCCATATCTGTAATGAATATCAAGATGGCCAGGAAATGGACTATTTGAAAGTAGGAAATGAAAAAAAAATCAGAAAGGTTTAAATGAAGAGATCAATAAAAAGCGAGAGAAATAGATTATCGCAAGCATGATGTGGCTTCGTGAATGCTCGCGAAAATTGGATCATTGTAGTTATTAAATCTCTGTTTGAGAAAAAGATGTCTCTGTAAGAAAATGATGTACTTTAAGTGAGCAAAGATAATCAACTCACAAAGGATTGACAGAAAGAAAATGACGATCAGAAAGCGCTATACATCCGAGCACTTCTGCATAAATTATTAGAAAAGCAGTCATTTTTTCATATAAGGATTATACGATTACTATAATACCATGTAGACGAATAAAAGCCGAAGGATAAAGCGTTAAGTTGATTGATTCTTTGAAGAGCGGCTAATTAATAGCGTAAATCGGACTAGACCTTTATTTGACCTTGAGGCATATCGATGTCTCTGCGATGTTTGATTAGTCGAGGGTGTAGTTTGAACAAAGAGCCCTCTGGATATTGCGGAATACCTCTAACCACTGTGCTACACTCGTCAACATATGCACTGATATAAAAATCAGCAGAGGTATTACAAGGTTTACAAAAAGCCATGACTGCAATTCAATTCGACTGTTTTATTCGAAAACTAGCTCAAATGACAGCATATTTTGAGTCTTTGAGAAGTCTGTTATGGCACTTATACATTGCAATACACGTGTTTCGGCTTTACAGCCTTGTCAGTAGCGCAGTGCCTTTCGACTGAGCTAATCACTTTCGCAGTAGAGCCCCCTTACATAAAGGAACCGTCGATGAACACGTTACACTGTGTGTAAAGTGAATAGGCAACAGGACATTGCAGTGATTAACAGTCAATTGATTGGGCTGGTATTTTTGGCTCAGATGAAAGGCACTGTGAAACTGACGAGGCTGCAAGGCCGAAACACGTGTACTGGCACTACATAAGTGCCATAAGAGACTTCTTGAAAGGCTTAAAATATGCTGTCAAGATGTATTATTACTACAGTATGCAAACAAAAATTTGATTTTAGTTGAGCTCAGTCAACGGCTGTGATACTCGACGATTAACGTGACTACACCGATCTAGTAGCAGTCTGATTATTAATAACTTCTACTTGAATTACCGGTTACCTTGCCGATTGAGAGATGAAATAAACGGATGTCAGTACTCTCTAATGTTCTGCGTTGCATGTCAGAGATATCAGGTTAGCTAAATTCGTCCAAGGGACACAAAAAGCACTCTGATTCTCCATGAGAAAAGCTTGCGTGAGTATATCTCCGCAGTTCGTCGTATGTTTGGGGTACGAGCGTACACAAGGATAGCTCGTCGGGCTCTTAAAGAGCAAACGTAGGATTTATTCATTAGAAGCTACCCACGCATGCAAATGTCATATACAAGAATATCACCATCATACCAAAACCACTAGAGAATTCGAGGTGATATGGACAAGAGACTAACTCAACAAATTCATATTTAGATACGGCCACTTTCCGCTTGCGTTTAATACCAATATCCTGCGCTATCAGGCGGCGCCACATAGCCTCGCAACTTAGTGCTCGAAAAAATCCGTGAATGAGGGTGCAATATCAACGGCTAACAACGATCCTAATACAATATTTTTCAAAATTTTCTTTATTGATCCATCTTCACATTTTTTTTTTCACTGTGCAGATCCGAGTACTTGTAGCATCACATTCGTTCGATCGTCTTCTTGTTGAACGTCGTTGAACTCTGGTTGAGCGAGTCTCGCTGCAATCTTGAGGATAGCCATGCTGTGGCGTTCCATGGGGCGTTGCTGTTGACTGCGAAGAGGGTTAAGGTGGTAAGTGGGATGGAGCCGAACTTTACGTGCGCCGCGATGAGCATCACAACCACTCGGTCACAGCGCCCCCAATACAGATTATAGCAATGATTAAGGCTACATATTATAGCAATAATTTGAACCGGATGAAATAACGACTCAACAGACCTCGGGATTTGGAAGAAAACATTATAAAGGGATCTCACCTTGACACTTAGGCACATTTATAAATGTGCAAGAATATGATGCATACGCAAGTTTTTCGGTGAAACCGCTATAACGGAAATAATTTGGTTTTGAATCCAATAATCAATGGAGCAGTCACTAATGGAAATGAAACGAGAATAACAGCTGACGAGATCGACGATGCATTCGAGGACATCATCGTCTCCAGTTGTACCTTAATTCCATTTACTCAACTCGGCATTCGCTGTTCGAGATATAAACTTCAAAAAACAAAAAAAAATATACACTTGTGTTTTCTAGAAGCCCAGCACTTCATCTAAATGGATTAGGCATACATATTGTAAGAGATAACTTGGAGATGATTTTTAATTCAGCTTACGAGGCTCGTATGAGCATTGTGACTACCGCCTACAATAGTTGAAGCTATTAAGGGCCACATGTGACCCATATATAGGGATTTTACAAGCATCAATGAATTGTCAGAAAAAAATCGAAATGCTCGTATACTCCCATCAATTTCCAGTAACCTATGGAACACACCAAGAAAAAAGCGATTGAACAAAGAGATAACTAGTTTCAAAATCGATAATGAAAGCGATTGATAGGAAAAAACGAACTACGCTGAAAAGCGTTCATAAAAGAAAAAGTGGATATAAGTGAACAATTCCAAAAATCAAGGCAGTTCATGCAGTTTAAGACCTAAATTCTGAAACTATCATACAGGACGGGATCTGAGCATAAAAATCATGCCGATCTATTCGCTCAGCGTGAAAGCCTAGACTATTCATAGGGCCATCAATGAAACAAAAGGCTACGAACAATGGTGGTGATAACGACGAAGATCGATAGTTAGAGAACACCTGGAGGGCACGACCTTCCTTAACACTAAGTCACTCTAGGGATTGTAACCTTAACTGAGATGGAATTGGATCTGTATCTCAGACGATCTGATTCACAGAAGCATCATCAGTAGTTTACACCACACTAAGTACTCTTCATATGCCGCTTACATCGACTCAAAATGAGCCAAACATGTACTTGACGACGAATAAGCGAGAAAAAAACTAGAGAGCACGTCATATGATGTCACACCTAAGCAAAAGCAAATCGAGTCTTCTAGAAAGAAGTAACAAAATCGTATTACTCAACGCCCGCCGCCGAACATTCAATAAAACTCTTGTTAGACGACTAGATGACACTGATGGGGCGATGTAGGCAGTTTTAGTTGAGCGAAAATGATTATAAACTCCAAACGACTTTGATATAACAGTATATAAATGTTATTGCATTCAATCATGGTGATCGTTGGTGTTTTGATTACTTTATCATTACCCTATAAGCCAAGATATGTACATACACAATCAGGTCTGGGATTTGTGAATTTCATTCTAGGATGACGTCAAAACGGTTGTTGTGTTTTATGTATGGCTTCAAAGTGCTTTGTTTGATCCCTGTCTCTAGAAAAATCCAATTAATCTTAGTGACTCATACAGTCTTGACGGCACACTCTAATGGCACCGCTGCATAAGCCTTGAGAATCTTGATCGTCGAAATTGTGAAGTTTTTCATTAAAATGTAACATTCAGATATTTTAGTACGAAATTAGAACAATCGTTTGAACAATACACAACTGTAAATCATCTATAAATAAGTAACTTGGTCAAGATCAAAACAAGGAGGTGGACAATTGAAAATTGATCGAAAAGCTCCCTTAACCCAGCTGGTAACTCGGAAGATAGATAATTGACTGTCCTGGATATTTTCTCAGTGTCGTCTTCCGTTCAACTTCGACGTGGTCGAGCAACATCTTGATTTATTGATGAGCTTATAAACGGTTGTTTAGGAGCTTTTGTTGTGTCTAGAGATTCGGCGCCATCATTCGCTGCTCCAGACCCAAGTGTCAGACGGCGCCTATTGAAACAGCGTCTTCCTATGCCATGCCTCAACTAATATTATTATGACTACTACAGAATGAACTATCAGCATGTGAACAAAATATTTTAGATGGCTGTTGATCAGGATTCTCATATGTCCTGGAGTGTAGCCGTGTGGCACTCTGTTTATTCCGGCGATAAGAGCTATGCTCCATACGGAGCTCTAGTGAATGACGTAGATTCACGTCATTCGTGGGTGTTTCCACTACTCTAGAGGATTCGGGTGTTCGATAAGACGACTTTGAGTAGTCGGAAATCCGAATAAACAAGAAAAAACAACACTGTTGCGCACACTCGACTACCATTATTACGGATCTGAAAAAGTGGGTGGTGATGATAAGGCGACTAAAACAGATTTGTAACCGACTCATACTAGAATTCTTTCTCTTGCTAGCTACTAGCGGTGCTATGATGTTACAAATATATGCCCAATAATGCTGAATAATATACAAAACTTTGAACGTCAGGCGAGAATCGGATCCGTATTTCATCGTTTCCGGGGCGCTGCTAATCTCATATTAGCTTATCGATAAGCCAAGATATGCAGTTATTTCTGCCGAAGCGAACGCAGTCCATTTTTTTTTCTAAGATAAAACGCCTATTAAGTAATGAGTTTGCCATGAGGTAGAAGAATTTTGTTTGCCATCAACTCCAAACTATCTGTCTCAACTCAAATCAGATTTTATCAATTGCAATAAAAATGATTAGAACTTAGTCACCTCATCCTATAAGCATACAAACCTACCGATTCTACAAACATGATACTGAGTTTTTGCGACCTACAGAACGTTTTTTTCCAATTTTTTCACGGCTCGTATTTTAAACATAAAAGCAATTGAACAAGCGGGATTCGGTTCAGCAGAACAACATGATGGTGTTCTTCCAAAAGTTTAGTTGGATATCAGGGTTACCTTGCTTATGCTGAAATTGATGTGAAAAAAAACTAAACTCCGCGTTTAATTTTCTGGAAAGTCCAATTCTACCTAAATCTACAAGAATACGGTAACAAAAATTACGTGCAAGTTTAGATGATAGCGTAAAGACCCTTCTAAAAGTCCTTGATGTTCTCAATCCATAAAAAATTCTCTGCTGATCGAGATAATCGTCATCAGTCAGCGGAAAAAAAAACCAGTTTAAGACACTATTTGTTAATTGCTAGTAATTGCTATTCATTACTATTATTAAGCGTTCATAATGGATATATGAACTAGGAGAAAAAAGTAAATAACGTTATAATGGACTTTTGAAGCGCACTGGGAAAAGCTTTTAAGCTCCTAAAAATATTATGTGAACGTTGCACAAAAGAAATTCCAGGCTTTCTAAGCACTCTTATCTATTTTGCCATCTGAAAAATGATAGAAGTTGATCTGTGTATGCTTAACAAAATTGCTCAAAGAAAATAGTTGAGTAATGAGAGATCTATGACAATGAAAAAAAAAAACACGACGAACGATTAGCAGAATTTTGTAGCAGATTTGCAAAATGTTTCCGATGGAGGCTTCATGAGCGAGATACCTATTGCCCTGTGAATATTTTGAGAAATTGTGGCAAGTCCTTTGGGCTTGTCATCTCACTCGAAGATGAGAAACTAACGGTCTGACTGATCGTGAGTCCTGAGAGATCAGAAAAGTGCTGGACTCGCAAGCAGTACGATGGTTTAGGCTTGCAGAAGCTCACCACCGTCAAGTGCAGACTTGTAGTCTACAAAGGAAAGAGATCTCTAAATACATTCCTCTGTCTAGTATGCGATTTGAGCGAGGGAGCACAATAACTCTTTAAATCAAGTTCGTGGAAGAAAAATTGAGATAAGTTTTTTGTTATGAATAAGAAAAACAGAGTAGACTTGGACGATGAGACTGTACAAAGGCACCGAGAGGGTCAGCCTAAGAGATGGGGGCTCCACAGGGGAGCCCTGGCGGGGCACAACCTATCAGAAGGGGATAACTGAAGAAAGAAAAATTGAAGCATTTGTTCATACTAGAAATAGTCAATTTCTTTAAGGTAACGGTTAAGGCGTTAAAAGCTTAATGAACACCGAAGCACAACGCATTGCCGACGGCACAGAGGACGGTCGATGAGGCTAACATATTTATCCTCATAGGATAAATTGACGCGCGTGGGACGTGCAAGGGGCACAAGCGACTTCTCAGTGGGTGGGGTGACGTCCGTACGCGACAGATTGCAGCGATAATCGGAAGCGACTCCGGGGCCACCTAGTACGGCTACTAGGAGGTACACTCACTGTACGCAGCTCAGGATATGGGGAGGAATCCGGGAGAAGAGCAGGAGGAGAGCACGATAGGATCCGTCTGAGCTCAGGAGGCACCCACAAGCAGGCGACTTGTGTGGTGATCAATAGGCGCGTGTGCGTGCTTGCTTGTCTCTGCCAGGCAGCGCCACTGCTGCCTCCGTTGCCCTCATTGCTCGCCTCGTCGCCAGCACTCTCTCGCCCACTTCAATCGAAACCAACTGATGCTCACCAGCTCCAGTGGCTGGCTTGCTTTGCTACAATCTACCCATCCTATTCGAGGTTGCCACCATCACCCTCCTTGCTGGTTGAGTGACGATCATAACCCAAACAGCATATCCTTTCCGAGTTTAGTGTTAACGCCACAAGAACATCTCTTTCTTGGGGTCACCCCCCATAACCCTGCTGGCTGAGCGACGCTGACAACCCAAACAGCACAATCTTTTCGAGCCTAGGTCAACAACATGAGAACATCTCCCTGAGTAACTTTTCTTTGGGATTACCTCCATGACCCTGCTTGCAAGGCGATGCTCACAACCCAAACAGCACAACCTTTCCGAGCTTCGTGATAGCCACAAGAACATTTCACTGAGTAACTCTCACCTGAGGTCACCACCATAACTCTGCTGCCAGAATGGTGTTCGTAATCCGAACAGCATTCTTTTCGAATTTGGTGTCAACAATGCGAAAACTTCGCTTTGAGTATCGCCCATTCGGAGTCACTTGAATAACCCAACTGGCAGAACGACGCTCACAACCTAACAAACCGCACAACCTTTTCGAGCCTGGTGTTAACAACACAAGAACATCTCACTGAGTGTCTCTCATTCGGGATCACCCTCGTAACCCTGCTGCCAGAACAACGATCGCGACCCAGAAAACAGCTTCGTTTACGAGTTTAGTGGAGACAACACGATAAACTGAGTATCTTTCATCCGGGCTCACCCGTACGACTCTGCTGCCAGAACGCTCATAACCCATCAAACGCCATATCATTTTCGAAATTGGTGATTAAATACGAACACGTCCTCTCTGGTGCTAGCGTATCTTCATGCAAGTAACATCGTTTAGACAAAATACCGGACGAATTACGGGAGAAGTTTCATGTTTTAGCGGAAAGCTGCGAGCGATCTTCGTGTTCATGTCGACTGCGTCTGGAAGCTTTACACTAGATTCGTTTCTTGTGGATCTTCCTGAGTCGTGAATGGTTGCGATGGAATCTCTTGGTTTCTGAAGATCATTTTATGTGCTACATAAGTTATGATGAAATCGGCGGTAGTTCCTATCCAAACTGCATTGTCGCACCACATGTCCACACGTTGGTGTTTATTTTTAACGATCTCTCGATAATGTGAAAGCAATTTTATAGGTTCTCGGAAGCGTCGAACATATTTATGTCCCAAAACGTCGGAAGATGACGGGCATGGGGTGTACGACACTCGCCTTTGACAATGAAAGTTGAAAATTGCGTGGTTGTAAAAGTCAAACAAATATTTGAAACATAGAAATCAAAATTAAGGAGAAGTTCTTCGTTTTTAATGCATTGATGCAAGCAAAAAAACGTCCGCCAGTGTTTATTTTTCTTATGATTCCATGGTAAATACAATCGAACATTACACTATCCATTTGATAGCATCGTTGGAATCTGTGAACTCCGCAGTGGCTGCTGGTCTTTGCGATTATCGCTTGCAGTTCTGCCTCGTTATTTTCTGTCCATATATTAATTTTTGGACAAATATGCTCTCGAAGTACAAATTTCGCTAATGGTGACAAATTATATAACCTCATGAGGAGACAATCTGATGACGTAAGAATTTGTATTCTAATTATGCTGAAGGAAAATCGAAAACTCAAGTGGAAACTCAGCAGGTGAAACCAAGCAAAGAAAAACGTATTAGACGATAGACACTCATTTGATATGAAACTTGGATGACCGAAATTTATGTCATGCGTCAGCAATGCTTTGATTGAACTTGTTGGTCTTGCAACCACCGTTCACGAAGGTGATGCGATTCGGATGTTAGTTGGATCGTGGGATAACAATCTATTTTTCACTGATATGTGGTATACTGATTGAGAGTGGCTTTCGATGGAACCAATCATCGACCATTGTGAATCGCAAGGAATTTGGCTGCTATGCGACTCAGATTCTCCCAAGACGTCAGCGATTCCTGCGATTAGTCAAGCAACCGGCCGATTGGGGGCCGGATATAATACGTTGAGTCCAAGAAATAGTACTTAGCAAAGTTGTTGCTATTACGAAGTAAATGAAATTTGTAGTTGTATGAAGCTTTGTGACGTCTTTGAAACGGAAATGATTTAGTTCCACACTGAGTATTTAGATTTCTACAATTCCCTACAGTGCGGATTACAGCCCTTCTGATATTCGATTCATTTCCTCGCATTCGTTCACATCGGCCTTTAGATGTCTTTCGTGCTGCTCTAGGATTTCGTGCTTTTTATGAACATCGTAGAACGTTGGTCGACATTCTTTAAGATAGTCAAGTTAGGGCGTTCCCAGTTGACTGATTGCAGGGGAGTACTGGGTAAGGAATCAAACCAGAGCCTTGTTTATCAATGCTTCATGATACGCTGCATCACTAACCACTGCGCTATCCCATTCCAGTGAAATAATATATTATTGAGAACATATTTTTATTGCGATGCCGAAAAAAATTGAAATGGCAGTCAAAGTCCTAAAATTGTTCAATTCACGCAAACAATGACGAAGATTATGGTCACGTTTCAAAGATATAAGTACGATAGTGCGAAGAATTATACAAATAGAACTGTGATCTGTGAATCGGTGATATGAGTAGGATTGCAGCAAATATAGTAGAAACAGAGGATATGACTATGCGATTCAGCTAGGACCACCTTATGTGGCACAAAATACTTACTTCTTTATAGAAAAAAAAGTAACGTTTTTTAGTCACTTAAAAAAAACAGGTCTATAGAGCCTTTTTGGGGCGAGTTACAAAACCGGTCAACGACTATAACCCGGGTCTGTGAGACGATATTTCCAAGGCAATTACTGATTTAAATCTGTCACACTTGCAAGCCTAGTCTGAAATTCCATCGTTTTTTTTCCTTCTTGTTTGCATGGTATTCAGGAAGCCAAGGGGGTTAAGTGAGCTACAATCAGTCTCAATGACAATCACAACATCAACGATGTACCAAAAGTCAGTCTCACGGTGAAAAGACGATGCCACAACCGGAAATTTTTTTCCGGAAACTGAAAAAAATGTACTATTATCCTGTATAAGGCTAAGAAACCACTGCGCAAAAGGATTTTACAAGAGGGAAGGGGAAGCGAGGACATGCAACACGAGTAGTTAGATCTCACGAATGGAACAAACGCTGTTTAAGGTAGTCGAGGTGCCCGACATCGTCGTCGTCAGGGGTAGCATAGTACGACAGCTCGAATGCGGTGGGACAAATAGGTGAACGCCGTCGCCGTCGTCGGCGCCGCCGTAGAAGACCACCCTGAGGACGACGACGACGACGACGACGACGACGACATATGGGAGGCCGCCAGTTGAAAACCCGCTGCTATAAAGAGGGAGGCGAGGAGGACCCACTGCTGCGGCCGACCAGCCGTCCCTCCGTCCCTCCAATTGATCTGCGCCCTCTCGGCTCCCACTTTTCGCTGCACACTCCACATTATGCGCTTTATTTTGTCACTATAGTGACGCGCATCTCCACGCATGCGCACTGACGAACAAATAATTAAATAAAATAGTTCAAGCAAAAATTTGCGTCTGAAATCCTTGGGCGCACACCACATGCGGACCCCTACAGGGCGCACATACGGACCCCTTCGTGAAGGAGTACAGACGCCATATTGCTGTAGATGGACGAGGACGACGACGACGACGACCCGAGTCAATAAGATCGTAGTAAAGTGTGTAATAGTTCGAGTCAGTCGACTGACTGAACTACGGGTAGACAGACATCCGAGTTCAGAAAAAGTACAAAGCGATAGCAGACAATTGTAATTCGGACAAATGAAGGGGAGAGTCCATAAAAATCTAATTATAGCTGGATGTTCCAGAAATCGATCTATTAAGTGAAACAGCATGCTTGAGCTGCTGCTGCTGCTGCTGATGGTGCTGGTAGTGAGATCAAAACATAGCTGGACGTTACAAAAACAATGACAATAGAATGGGGAAAGCGATATCAGAGTCTAATCGAGATTCAGCGTACGAGCGGATTGCGTGATTAGAAGGTGCCCTGAGATGAATGAATCTTCTGCACGTGCTAGCGGATGTGTGTCACACTATATATATATATATATTATATATATATATATATATATATATATACACATATATATATGTATATATATATATATGTTTATGTATATATGTATGCGCTCATAAATGTACACGCACATGCACACACATCCGAGCGTTCCACGACTCGTGCAGTCCAAAAACACCGACGCCTCCGGAAAACATCTGCCGCAGCGCCTGCGTGGGTCTAACGAATCATCGGTTCTATCAAGCTGAATGGCCGGCTCTGTATCAGTATTGATTGCTTGACATGTCTGTATTGTCCTGTATTCTTTTAAAATTTCATGACCCGTTTTCACATCCACGCTGTGGTTCCCCGCAGTTCTTGCTTTCAAGTCGTTTCCTCGCAATTACAATTGGCGAAGATCCTCGAACCATGCATTTGGGTTCGATTGCCATTTGATATTTTCTTATCTCTTCATAAATACTGTTGAAGCTGATCGAGTCATTTTTCGTCCTGGAATGTTGAGGTAGGCGCGTGCCAGGGCGTTGCCAGATCATTGTAACAGGCAGTCATCAGTTTTTGTGAATTGGTGAAGCAAGCTGATCTAAAATAGGTTCTGGTGGCATCTATTTATTCGCTCTCAATCCGTAATTTACTGCTTTCTTGATGAGCAGACACGAGGTTGTTATTACACTATTTATTCACGATTGCTAACGTAGCGAATTTCGCTTTCTTTAGAGCGATTCAGACTGATGTGCAATCTACTCAACTGAAGGCTTCCGCGACTCAATACAAAAACTCTGAAACCAAATTTTAAGCCCAACATGTAACTTATTCTGCATATTCCTTGATGAAAAACACAAGAGATTTGAAGATCCAAATTTTTATAATTGTTCTTTTAGCCTTTTTAGTAGGCTTTGTGGATAAGTTCACATTGATTTCATTATTTACGAGAGAAATGGTTAACAGATAGGTGAACCTACAAAGCACAAATAAGAATAGCAAGACATTTGTCTTCACTGATCATTCTTCCTTTCAGTTTTATTACTATGGAGTTAGCAGCTGTCGATGGTACTGTTCTGTGCCATACTACCAGTGCTACCAGTTTAGAATCATCCATGCTCTTCTCATCTACGGAGCTTCCGAATGCCGATGAAAAGAGAACTCACCAAATGTTCACGATCTATTCAAAGGTTCAAACTGAACAAATCTGAAAAAGAAAACTGGCCACTTTACATGGAGATGAACACGAAAATCAATAGCACTGAATTACCCTAATACTAAAGACATTTCTTCAACGTTTATTCGTCGCTGGCAACAACATGTATCTGTTTTAGTCATCATCAATATTTATAGCTATTTGACCTTGTGGTAAATGACTCAGTAAGTATTCGCTTTTGGTAAAGCATGTAAAAGTGCATATAATATGGGATCTTGACAAGCGAGCTACTTCAGGGAAGTGACATAAGGTGATAAAATTTGACTGATTGCTAGGATTTTGCCAGCGCTTCAAAATTTATCAAAGCTGCTTTACATGAAGCAGTCAGAAGACGAACGGTGGGACCCATGCCCATGTAAGTATGAAAAGAATAAAGTTCTCGGTGTTGATTAACCCTTCAGGGATGCGCCATGCATTCGTCTTCCATTTTTGATTTCAGCTGAGGTGACTGAATGTACAAGTGACCTCTACAATGTTTCGCGGTGACCTCCCGCTGCATCGAATCAGTGCTGCTTGTCCTTCCACACCAGCCTGAGACCATCCTGGTACCTATTTACCGATACCGGAGGAATGGATAACTCGGTGAGCCATGAGCGCGAGATCGCACCATGAACCTTGTATGCAATGCAGAGCCCCTCGAACCACTGCGCTACATGTGCTCTCATTTAGATATAGAGTGTTCAAATGTATTGCCGGCACCGGTGTTCAGATTTGAAGAAACATAGATACTGCATTTGATCACCCATGGCCCGCAATAGACAAATTTGTATTATTTATTTATAAATGATATCACCCTGGCATTCACAAGCAAGTCAATCGCTGCTCAATCATCATTGTGAACACGGTCCGCCCTTGACGACGATCACTTACTTTCTGGGTGCAAGCAGTAACGAAACCTGAGCTCGGAAAACCATAACCGCTTCTATTACTATTTTTTAACAAAAGTTACTGGTAATTTGAGACAACCACTCAAGCTGTGGGTGCAAGTAGAGATCAAAAAACGACTGTAACTAATGTCACTCAAAATTTATCAGTAGTTTGAGGATAAGGATCAGCGTGTTGATGGGAAATGGTGGTTGCTGTGACCACGTATGCGTTCGTCTCGGTCGCTCTCCTCGCTAGAACAGATGGTCGACGATAATAACGACCAATCATATTCCTCACTACCCTATGCACTGTGGCTCTCTATCGATGCACTCTGTTGCTGGATAATGACCAGGGAATTCCTCTATGTTCTGCAACTAAAGCGTCGACATACCGTCGCGTATACGTATGCTGGGGACCTTGATTTTACATGACTCGTCTATTGAATTTCTCTGTGAATCCCAGCACTTCTTGCATTCGATTCGCTTTTTTTGTGCAGCTCTTATCCATAGAAGCCGCGAAATACTCGCTGTGGTTGCGGCCACTGATTTAGATTTCACTTGTCATGAATATCGTTGAATAATCGAGTTGGCCCCGCGAATCCTGGGATAGCTAAGTTTGAGCGTTTTCAATCGATTCGCAAAGAATGAACTCTAACTCCCGAAAGGATTAGAGGCTTTCTGGGCCCAGGGGAGGTGCGAGTCAACACCGTGTTCGTAATGACTCATGTCATTACTGTTGTGTTACTTATGCCTTGATTTCAAAAATTTTTCATTGTAATGCAGTCTCAGTGAACTACATTTGGCTAAGAATGGCATCGGGCCACAGCAACGCAAGGCACATTAGTCTCGGCTAACGATACACAATTTCTGAGAAGGCAAAAGCAGACACGAACGCGAAGGTTGTGGTGTGGTGACATAGCCTGTGCATTTAAACTATGTCAGCAGACTCTTTCGTCATCTCCTGCAAAGAAATAATATCTACTCTCCAAGAAAATTTTTTGTATTACATACGTAGCAGCAGCTGATCATAGAGCATTATTATTGTGCTCCAGACTATACGCGAGAGGTCCAAAGACCTTGCATGTCAATCAAAGTACAAAGGAAATGGTGCTGATGGCTTAGAATCTGTTAATTAGAGCTCTACGGCATGAATCATGCTACTCTTTCGTCACAGGAGACCACCACGCTCACTAGTTTAGAAGACGAACACTGCAGAATTCACTTGCTTGAGATATTCTTGGAGAGTTGAAACAACCAAACGTAGATTAGTTATTAGCTGAACATTGTTTTAACTCCTATCCCAATTTGTTCGTCGTTGAACATAATGGCAAGAAAAACAACCGACCCATTGCTAGAACTTTGAAACTCTCTAAAAAGATGATTCATATCGGTATTTGACAAGAGTAAACACGGACCTTGAGACGTTCCCTAGAGGGCAGCTGCCTCAGCTTTCCCCGTAGATATTTTTCGGGTAATGTAAGGCTTGCCCGAAATGGTTTTTGTTGTTAGGTCGAGTACGAAATATACAGCTCATTGAGCAGCAGTTTTTCGAAATCTGTTGTCTCACGAATTCCCTGATGACGTGATTTGTCGCTGACAGTGGTTTTTTTCGAATAGCAGCAATTGGCGAGGAAAAATCGCACATGTATAATTTCTGCTGAATTTTCTGTTTTTCTACAGAGAATTTCAAGTTGTGAGTGGAAACTATTATCGACTTGACTTTAGTTAGTAATTGCAAGTCTCTTGCAATAGATTGTTAATAAACCATTCCGTAAAGGTCTGCACAATTTTTCACTCAAGTTATCATTTCAGACATTATCTTTAGGTCGACATAGTACTTGGCTGACTTGAACAATCTGTCATGTTCGCTCCTCATTTACATACTGAATGACTTGCGAACGTGGATTTTTTTAGCAATTCGCCCTAAGCGGTCACCGAATTTTGTGGATAATAGGGCTGTTTGCTGGCTTCCATCTGTGAATCTTACAGGAGCGATGCGATTTTAATGGTAGCTGTCACCTCTGCGATTGGTTAACTGACCAATTGAATGCACTGTGATGCAGAGATTACATGAACTCGGGTCATTTCATATTTCTAACCTGTTATAACTTCCCTTTAGGAAAATAAATTTCTAAACCTCGGAAAGACGAAATACGGGTTTGAGTCCCGTCTGAAGTACAAATTTTTCCTCATCATTTAACATCATTGAGTATATCTGTAACATCATAGTCAAAACTTTGTGCGATAGTTTACCGACCACAAGAGCTCTCGAAGAATTTAGCACTCGTAAGACTCAAAAGTCTTCTGCTTCACTGTGGCGTGGGTGCTCACAGATGTCTCACTGTAATAAAATAATAATGTATAACTGAATTTAATACTTGCATGGGATACTTGCCCGGGTATCTCAGGGTAGAAAAACCCCAACATTTTATGTGAATGAGCAAAACAGAAATTCTACGTGAGTATGGTGAACCACCCGTGGCTCTCTTAAGCTTGGATTAAATAACCGAGCTCCACTCACAACCCTCTGTGGCAGTCAACAACAACGCTTTGTGCAACGCCACGGTCAGGCTATCCTCGAGATTGCAAGGAGACTCGCTCAACCAGTATTTTACGACCTTCAAGAAGAAGACGAGAAATCGAGTTGAACGCTAGATCTACTGGGATCCGCACAGCGAAGAAAAAAATCGCTGTGAAAACGGTCAATAAAGTGCATAAAAAATATGATATTTTTCTAACCCTTATGCTCATATGGGGAGCATCGACGTATGAAAGGAGGATATGTGAAATTTAACGGATTCTACTTGATTTATCTTAGGATTAGCCACATTACAAGTGGAGAAGGTGCTTTTTGTCATAAAGAAACTGTTCATAAAAACTCAACGTAAGTACCGTAGCCGCCACATTCAAAACCCAGCGAGAGATGTCGTCACATCATATTGGACGTAATCCTACTTTTTCAACCACTGCTCAGATGCAAACTTTGATGAAGAAAAGAAAAAGGGAGAGCTGTTTGGAGGCTACAAAAGAGTGGACTTTGATTCATGAATGAAGAAGACCTCAATGACATGGATCACTAAGAACAAATGTTACAATTATCTTACACCGCGACATTAAACTGATAGCGCAACATCAATCTTATTCGTTTCATAATTCATGTTCTGAACCTCGGAATCCTTGCTGGCGGAAAGTAATCTCGGATTGTTTTCATCCGATCCACAAATTTCGATGAGGTGCGTAAAGAGATAAGAAGCTTCAGGAACGAAAAGTTGATAAACGGCCTTTTTCGAACTTGAAATTTCAAGCTAATTGCCTTTCTTTGATGCTTATAACAGCTTGCTCTAGAAAGGAAACTCTCCTAGGTGATCAAATTTGTACAGGAAAGGATGCTTCAAATCTCAATCGTCGCATTCTGGCTCGCTTTTGAGTGCACTAAACAAGCTTTTCGTAAAAACTGTTTTGTTACTCACACTAGGAATTTTGAATGAGGTACCACTCGTTCAGCAAGCACAATTTCGACAGGATCGCTGCTGCAAGGATCGTGCAATTTCATTTTTGAGTTACGTAACATGTACTAACTCTCACTCCTGCAAAACGCTTTGACAACGTCGAAGCGAATGCTTTTTATCAGCAACGACCAGCAGTGGACAAGTTTGATACTAATCATTCTAGTTGACTTCTTTCGCAAGTAACAACGGAAAGTCCTTACCAGTTCTATAGGAGAAAGAGGCCACAATATCATTTTGATGACGCTTTCACTGATGTGAGAGGATAATGAGATGAATTCATTGAAACGGAAATCAAATATCTTAGCAGAAAACTTCTAGCCGTTATCGGTTCATAAACGGCTTCGTAATCTTTTCGAAAAGTGCCAGTGATGTGAACACGATGCTTAGAAGCTCATTGTAGTCGAAGAGAAATTAGTTTGCGCATAATATCTCAGAGAAGCGTAATTCATGAAAAATCATTGTGCCAAGGTGAATAAATAAAGATAGTTTTCTGTTTGTAGAGAAAATCCTAGCAGTATCATGAAACTTTTATGTGTGCAGGAAATGATATAAAAAATCCACACAAAACGAAGAAAAAATAAGAATTTTACAGACGCTACAATTCATCCTCTTCGAGAAGTCATCGATCACCTTAGGGGCGCAAAATTTTATTCTTGTCCTTTTTCACTTAACAGTCCTCCGCACGCTCTGTTGTATTTCAGAAAAGTAGCTTAACACTTTAACCACGTCAAAACTTCTGCACGCCATTTGCAGAGCGCTTCAATTACGTCTTCCGAAACGCAGCCGACGTGCATCTGCCGGATTTTGTAAGTAAGACATTCAAGATTATTCTATTTTCACAACCAGGTGGCACAATTCGAAGGCAAAGCACAAGCGAGCTAGTTTTCTAACAATCTGTTCAGACGACAACTGGGACGAAAGAAGTATCATAATGGACTCTAAGGGGATAGATGAGCTCTCCATGACGACCACATCCAAAATGTGCACACATGCTTACAACTTGTAGCATTCGGTTGCATTTGCAGCTGCAAATGGCTTATATAGTAGATCACGGGAACATGATCACTGGGAAAGATTTAGGGGTGAAGCGTATTGAAGCTCACAGTACCCGTGATGACAAACCAACCAGGTTTGGAAGTAAAAAAGTGCAGTGAGTACACCTGGGATCTGTTCCCATAATTTTCATGTGCTATGGTTTCGTTTTACTAGATGAAAATCATTTTAGACTACGATATGTTTACTTGAATTAGAAGGCCAACTAGATTTTACCTCAACAAAGACTATTTTGGTGTGTGTACCATGTTGGTTAAAGATGCCGCTCAATGTACAAGGTTGTTGGTTCGATCTTGTGATTGAGAAACTACCTGTATCAGCATAAAATTTGCACCACACTTGTCTTAGAGGAAAAGGACACAGATTTGGTGATCTGATAAGGCCTACAGGCAATTTCGTGGGAAAATCACTATCAATACGCTCAACACTTTGGCCACAACATGATTTACAAGGAACGCGGCCCATCAATGGAACGTCACCTTTGAAACGCGAATTTATTGCTCATCGAAATCAGTGTCTGTAGAGTAATCAGTGTATAGTAATCACAATCAGGAAGGACACGACCAACTAGTTTCCCTAGATTATCGTTCAAGGTTCGGTGCATTTATTTTGTTCAAAAAAAGTGTTTATTACGTAAAAGGCAGATCTGGCAGAGCGAATTTTCAAATGTAAGAAGTTGGAGCTCTTGGTGTTTACCATGCTCTAAGGATTGCACCATGGTTTCGACTTCACGAGTATCTTTAAAGGTGACTGAATGGATATCTGGCCTTTACAATGGCTCGCGATGGTCTACCAATGTATCAAGTGAGTGCATCAATTCTTCCAGACAAATCTGATGCCAATTTGCCTACGCCGCAGAAGTGGAAGGCTTGGTGAATCAGCGCGTGATCGAACCATCGACTACGTTCGCATCGCAAGGCACTTCTGAACACCTCCACACGCTTTTCCCTTTACTAGAGTAGTGAGGCCGTCTAATGGACTCAAGCTCAGACATCTGTACATACGGGAGGTGAAACGTCCAGAATGCGTGTGACATCTCGAGAAAGCCACTTTTCGCGTGTCAGTGTAGTCTTTTGTATAGCGCATCCATGAGAGATTAATGAACACTAAGCTCTTTGTTCACGCTATTTTTTCATGAGTTTTGATTAAGTAGCTGCATTGACCCAAACGTCTTCGAATACTCTTCATTTTGACCTTTTTCGCTCTCTGATATCACCGAAAATATTGACTGTTTACATCATGGAGTAGTGCATGTACGTCTTTTCCATTACACTAACAAGACTAATAGCCTCGTAACTTCTCATTAAAATAACAACATATACCCCTTCTTTTTGATTCATTCTTCGAGATTATACGAAACAATGTTTTGAGAGTTATGTTTGCGTATGAAACAAGAAAAAATTGTATCATGAAATTATTATGAAAAACGCTAATCCATGGTGGCAATGAGGTTGAAGATTACGTGTGGCTTGAAAACTAAGAAAAAGATACAATATTGTTAATAAAGTGATTTTAGTAGGAACTCGCGAAATAAGTTTGTTACTGAAATAATCCGCATTTTTTATTTCATAATCCTGTGGACATAGTCGTCATTTAATAGCTCCTGTAATAGACTAAGATCATATTTGCGGAAATTTCTACAACTAGTCGGTTGGGATTTCTCTATGTCGTTCTGACTGAGCCAGAGTGCTAAGCGAATGGATTAGCAGTCGTCTAGCAAAAATCCTAATCGAAGAGCAGCAGACTTTCCAGCGATTCCAAAGAGTTAAACAAGTAGAACGGCTACCATTCAACATGACAGTGGGAGTGAAAGCCGGCAGATTTGCAGCTGAAGCGAGTAGTACACCTTCAGAGGTTGAAGACAGCGAAGTGGCTGGTGAAAATGCTATCGCTCAGTGCATGTGAGTAGAGAAAGCTCCAAATTTTAATTGGTTTCTCGGATATTCTTTTTATTGCTTTTACAAACTTTCTACATCTTTATATCATACCTTTAAACTGTTCTCTATTACATTTAATTCATTAATACAAAAGGATTAGACTTTTTTAGATGCAATTTGAGTATTTCAAAAGAGTAACTGAGCACTATTCCACTCATCCTTCAATCACACAATGTCTTTTCCGCTTAGATAAATACAAATGAACCCTAGGGACTAATGATAGTCTAAAAATTGAAAATCACTTTGAGGCATAGGTAGTAATAGGGATTTCCCTCTTCAGACTCTGAATTCTTTTATTTGAACGCTTTTTTGTTCCATTTTAATCCTCGCGTGATTATGTGTCATTTTGTACGGCTGCCGCATAGGACTGACTTCTAATCTCTCGTTACGCAACATTCCTTGAACTCAGTGCTTAGGATCACGATGAGGTTAAGAAAAACCAAGGGGAAATCTACCTTTGACATTGATTAGTGTCCCTCTTCTCTCATCTTGGTTAGGAGAGGGAGTTAGCATATCAGTTTTATGACACAGCGAGACATTGAGGTGCTTGATTTGAGCTTGAAGACATTCAAATAAATCGAATGATGACTCACTACAGCTTTGAGCTAAGTCATATGTAAAAACGAAGTAGAACTATACCAAGACAATTTGATTCCTCCAAAATCACATGCACTAGTAAAAGAATGAGTTTGAGGCATCGAAAACTAATAGATGTGGTATGCTTTTGAAAACGGTTCCCATAACCAGAGCGGAAATGGTAATTGTATGTTGTATCAATATATTAATGTAAACCCATTGATGTAGAGCGATGTGCAAAACTTTCGCGTCAGGCGATACTAGAACCCGCACCTCATTCTTTCCGAGAATGCGTTCTCTATCCGTTACATTACTGACGCCCATTTTGCACATCGCTCTTTCTACGCTTCAGCGCACCTATCTGCCAGCCGCCAGCCGTCAACGGTATATTAATGATAAATCCCTGTCATAATTGAAGATCAAGCAAGACAAACAATAGAGTTCATGACGTTAAGGAATCACATGGAAACCGGCAAAGGTTTTCTAATTCGTTGACGTGTTTTTAGAAGGTCTGAAGTGCTAAAATAAGGATCGGATAGGACGGCTATGATGGCAATAATGACGTCTCAAAATTCTTCCCCATAAACCAACGACGCACAAATCCGCAGTATGTTTGAGGAAAGATCGTTTGATGTTATGTTAATTGCATTCTCGATAACTCCAGAATTTTCTCGTTCGATTCTGAGCAACTGTTTAGTCAATTCAACTTTTTAAGGAACTCTTTATAAGGAACTTTTTAAGGTAAGAGACTCTTGTTGAGTAATAGGTTCATTTAATGATAGGTTTGATTCAAGATTGAAGCAAAGTTTGTCTATCAAGTCTCAATCAGATCGAAATTATTCGTGCAAGTAGACGAATTACTTATAGTACAAATACCTATGGCATTTATGAAAAACTAAATTCACAAGAATAGTCTTATACCTAATAACAGTGTGAGTGGTTTTTCTAACATATTAGGTAATTCTAGTTCCATATAATCAATACTACTCCCTTACCGTAAAATCGATAGCTCGTTGCATAGATCATTTATTATGGTAATGCCATGGTCTAAGCCGAGCGGTTAGCGGTCCGGAATCAAGGCCTTGGTTCAGTCGCAACCTTCCCTCCAACACTCTGTTACAGTCACGAGAACGCCTTCGCTCGGTTATCTTCTTAACGAGTGCAAGAAGATTTGACTTGACCGGTATTTTCCAACAATTGTAGAAAAGAAGCAAAATCCTCAAGCAGCTGTTGAAAGAACACTCAAAATGTTCGAAGATCATTAGGACGATTATTGCGAAGAAATGAAACAACTAATGGGATCTGGGATCCTCGCAATAAAAAGTGATGGAGGGTGGTGTAAAATAGAAATAATCAAAAAGTGCAATCTTGCATGAAACCTCTATCAGCTAAGATATCTATTAACTACTACTAATTGGCAGAAGGAGATAATGCACTGAACTCCGTCTAGTATTCACTTCTCATTCTAACGACTACAAATGAACTTTGGCCGTAACGCCCTTCTTCATTCTATTTATCCCATATACTGAGAGAAGACACCGCACCATCTAATCTCTTCTTAGTTAAGATATCATCTGGAGATTATCTGCTACCGAATAATGCTTTTTTTCCGGCACCCTGATAGATGTCAGACGTCGTATATCGCACCCGCACCGACCGGATAGTACACTTACCTCTTAAAATCAAAGAAGCTAAAGTTCAGACTCGTATTCATAAACAACAAAGAAACTTGATCCTCCTCTACCGCGAGCTTTAACGTTTGACTACGTCTAGACTGCACTAGATGACGTTGCTAGACGTTATAAGGAAAAAGAAATTTACTCAATATAATGAGCAATATGCAGTGTTGAGTACCGTGAGGTTTTTGGGGAAAACATTGAAAGTTACTGTGAATTCAACTGGGTGAAACAGCCATTACGCTGAAGACCAACTCCTGCTTGCGATATGGATAAAAGTTTATCCGTGCTCGTTCAAACAGCTTCAGACACATCTCCTTGGAAATAAATCACTTCAGATATCGAGAGCGCTTGATGACGTCCTCGCGCCGCAGTCCATGGCCTTCAACTTTGATGCGCTTATATACCCATACCTGTGATAAAGGCGGGAAGAAAGTGATCCGACGCGAAAAAAAAAAATTTTGGGCCATTATTGTACGTGCATTAATCTTAGACAAATGATAATTCTCCGAAAGTACAAAGAAAAATTAAATTCTCCGAAAAAGATTTTGATTTTTTACGTGATCCGCCATAACATTTTACTGTGCGGCACTTTCTCTATCGAATCGTATTGTAGCGTGCCCTCTCCCAAAACTCCTGGACAGTTTCATGTGCCGTTTCGATCGTATCATGAGAATTTTCTCTTCTTCATAAATGTCGTGGATTGCTGGCAGCGTTAAATTTTCTCGTGATCTTGAAAATGCTGATATTTCTGCGTCACAGCAAGAGAGTGCTAAGGAACAACGAAAGTCGAATGAGCACATTGAATGTTGATAGCTCACACCATTAACCACTCCAATATCCTTAAACTATTACTCCCATTTCTCCATAATTATTAGCTTTTCTCAGGACTATTGGAACTAAAGCAATAAACATCAAATTCAATGATATACATGCATTGCTGGTAGCCATTCGATACTCGAAGTTCGACAATTTTGATGTTAAGACTGCTTTTTGGAACGGTCTATATAGAGTGCTGTAGAGCAAAGAAAAAAGGACCATGTTTCGCACTCAAGTAATTAGGTTCGCCCCTTGAAGAGCGATTTATTTGGCAATGTCAAACAAAAAATTTATGTTTATAAGACAATAGAACAAAACCTCCTCTACAATTCTTATACAAAAGCCAAGAAATTCTTTCGAAAAGGGCAAGAACTTTCTAATTGAGTGGCACTGTGGGCAGCGATTTCAACTACTCCCTGAAAAAAGCATCATTTGAGGGTACCGCTATTTCCTTTACTTAATTCGGAAATTTTCTCCCTTTCCGGAAAAATTTAGACGTTTTTTTGTATGAGATTTATAGTGGGACTCTGTTCTATTGTTCCATAAGTGGAAAATTCTAGATTCTTTTCTGCTATCTGGCACGAAATGAAGAAACAATCCCTTTCGCTGGACAAAGACATTCTATTGCACTTATAATAATCATTTGGGAGTTTATATTCTGAGTACTGCGTTATGTGGCTGTTCGTGAAATAGTCTTTTTACAGCGCTGTAACAACAAGAAAACATTTGTGTTTTACCCACGCACATTTCTCGCAGGACGGGGCCCCTTCCTTAACTTGTAAGTAACCATTCAAAAGCTTAAGTTTCGATGATTCCAGTGCTGCGCTTATTCTGTCGAAATACCGTTTCATTACAGTGTAGCAGAGAAAATAATATTGAGTTACACATATGCGGGTATTGCTTTTTCGGCCAAAGCATGGTCTGGGCATAGGCACGGTAGGGGGTGAGGGGATGTTGGTCGCCGATTCCATACGATAATCGATAGATCGCGTTAACGCTTGGAGTGCAAATGTTATTACTTGATTCGAGATTTTTTTCTCCGCTTTGAAAAAAACTCTAAAAAAACGAATGACTTTGATACTACAAGATTTTCTCTATACGATCATATGCTATGCGTGCTTCTAGAAGTAACAGTGAGACACGCGGCCGATGGAAAATATAATATACCTTTCGTTTCGAGTGTTTTCTCAAGACAACGCTCAACTTTCGAGATGCTTGATAATCGTTTTTTGTGCCTTGTATGTGGTCTGTTATAAGGCAACTTATAGAGCCCCATAGACGCGCTTCGGCCTTGACAGCCTCGTCAGTCGGGTAGTACCCTTCGTCATTAGCCAGTCGTCTCAGGGAACCCAACCCCCATAAATAGTTGACGACGACAAAGATTTCACACGTGCCATTGAGTGAGAATAACAACATATGGCTGTGTATTACACTCGATTGCTCTTGACTGGTATCGCTGAAAATACTGGCTAAGGACGAAGGGTATGCCCGAGTAACGAGGTGGCAAAGCCGTATCACGTGTATCGGGCTCTATCAGTTGCCCTACAACTGACCACAGTCATGGTTAAAAAAATGACTATTAGGCATATTGAAAGTTGTGTGTTGTCCTAAGAAAACATTCGGAACGAAAGGTATGATATATTTAACGACACCCAGCCAAGAGCAAACGAGTGTAAAGTAGTGCCATTCAGTAATATTTTCACTCAATGGCACGTGTAAAATGTCCGTCGTTGCCAACTTTTCATAAAGGTTGGGTTCTTTTGAGAGGAATGCCTAAAGGCGAAAAATACTGCCAGGCTGAAGGGGTTGTTGAGGCCGAAACACGTATATCGGGATCTATAGAATGTCGTTCAATTTTGAATGTTACAGCGTTATGAAGAGGTCGTCTCAAAAAAGGAGTAGTAGCGCAGTATGCTTTCTTAATTTTCGTCAGATAACGAAGAAGGATCCAAGTTCTGTTGTTTCACATTGTCAAATAAACCCTCCACAAAGTTCAAGCGGCGAGTTAACTACTTGGAGTGCTAAACATGATTTTTTTGCTGTAACAGTGTCTTATATGAACCTTTTTCAAGAACAGTCTCAGCATTAGAAATACCGAGAATCTGACTATCGAATGACCACCAGTAATCCATGTGTATTATCGAATTTGGTGTTTATTGCTGTAGCGTCAAAACTTATGAGAAAGTCTCAGATCATTTTGAAACTATTTTTGTAACTTAAACGTGGAAGTGGTCTCGGTACAAACACAGCTTTGATAGATCCTTTTATTATTATTTGAGCCAACTTGTCATGTGGTCTGGTAAGGGCTCTTGTACAACTCGATACACGTGTTTCGTCCTTACAGACTCGTCACTCGGGCAGAACCCGTCGTCTTCCAATATTTTCATAGCCAGTTCTTTCGGGAGCGCTGCTCCCTTACAGAGAGTCATCGAAGGCGAACATTTTACACTCTATGCCAAGCGAAATTTTCACCTAACACAGAGCGTTTGCGCACTCCATTGCTCTTCGGCTGGTATTTTTATCATATTATACCTTTATTTCCAGTGCTTTATGAAGACCAAGCTCAAATCTCAATAGATCCTTTCATTATTATTTGAGCCAACTTGTCATGTGGTCTGGTAAGGGATCTTGTACGGCCCGACACATGTGTTTCGTCCTTACAGACTCGTTAGTCGGGTAGAGTGACAAGTTGGCTCAAATAATAATGAAAGGATCTATTGGAATTTGAGCGTGGTCTTGATAAAGCACTCGAAATAAAGGTACAGCTTTGATAATTAATCAAAATTCTTTTACTTAATCGCCTTCAGCGGTGGTAGATGTCATAATGTACACAGTGGTGAAAAGTGATGTGCAAAATCTTTCGCGTCAGATGGGATTTGAACCCACATTTTACTCTATCCGGGGCGCTTGCTGAACCACTGCACTACCATCCTCTCTTTTTGTCACCACTCTTTCCGCTCTACGACGCGTCTACTGTCAGCGGCCGCTGATGTTTTTGTCATAAAATCATTACCAGGCATATCAAAATCACAATTTGATCCCTCTCCTTTTTCAGTTTTGTTTTTTGTCTTACTTAATTCATGTAATCATTATTCTCGCTTTTCATTTTCTCAAGGATTTCAATGAAGAGGATATTCCGCATTGATCTAAATGATATTGTCAAAGTATGGAATGAGCATGAACTTCGAGAGAAGGCATATAGGCGATATTGGATCAAGTGTGATGACGTTGGCAGCAGTAATGTGAGAAACTGGTAGTGAATCTGATAATGAGAACGAAGGCGATGAGCGGTGAAGCAGTGCCGTGCTCTAGATAAATTCTACAGCAATGATAAATCTAATTTCAAACTCTCTCCCACGTCTCCATAACTTTAGTGAAACCAACGTCTGTATCTGCTGTATGAGAAAATCAATGTTTAATCGCCTCCCCTCTCAGTTTTATCGCGAATAGTCCTAAGACAAATGCAGTGAATGTTTTCCTCTTTTTTTCCGAACTGAGAAAGAACCTAAAAATTACGTATTTAGCCCAAAGGTGTGTGTCAAGATGAAGCCTTACACACCCATCCGAGGCTTTCTTGACTATAGCAGCAAAGATGAAGATCTTTAGGCACTTTTCTCTTATGGGGAAGCACTTTTTTGCCTTCTGAGGACAAGATCCAATACGATCTTCTCTCTGACTTTCAATGATCGCTTGACAGCCAACATCTTGCAGATTTCAATGCTATCATTTGTTGCTAAAAGAGCCGTCTCAGGGCACTGTAGCAGCAGAAATACAATCATGTTTCACATTCGATACGCACCTTTTCCGCTTTTTCCTCAGACTTTTATCAATTACTCGATAGCTGAAACGTCGGCGATTTTAACACTGTGACTTTCTTCAAGCCTTCTTCAGTGCTGCAGTAGCGAGAACGAGTTACAATTATATCATAGGAAATATTTTTTGTCCTTGAGGGCAAGTCCTAATATAGTTTTTCCTCAAACTCTCAGTGATCACTCAGTAGCTCAAATCTCGACTAATCAACACTATATGTCTCTTTTTCAGAAAAGTAACGTTTTTAAATTGCTATAGCAGTGAAAATTGAATCACGCTAACATTTGAAAGCATCTCTTTTCGTGACGAATTAATTAATCGCGCAGCGCCATTCACATGTGTCGCGATTATCGTTATACAATTGAGGGTTTTTTTCTCTGTTTAAAAAAAAGATTCTAGACAAAACGTATGGGTCTATTACTCCAAGATTTCCTCTACACGTACATATGCTTTTCGTATATAAGCTCAGGTTATTTGGGTTTAGGCTTATTAGCGAGTGTATAAAATAAAATGAAAGCGAAAAGCCTAAGCTCACAGAAAGATTGAACAAAGTGTCTTCCACATTTCCAAAAAAAAAAATCTCCACAAAAATGAATTAAAATAAATAAAAAAGTTTGCGCAAGCCAACAATGGGGACTAAAAAGACTATTTTTAAGAAATAATTACTATTTGAAATACCCCAGTATTCAGGCTTTTGCATAACTTCTGAAATCTTAGTGAAAATTTTCTGCCTAGTGAAAAAGGTCTGTGCATCTCCATAACATAAAAGTATTGGTCTTCACTATCAATACCAGGATGTCTTCGTGCTCCTCTCGAAAGTGGGATGCCACTGTTAAACTTTCACGAGAAGGTGGGTGCGAACTTTAGTGGTAAATCGGCAAATACCCAATGATCAACAAGATTATAGAAGACGGTTTTTTATTATTTACATTTCTTTCCATAAGTGAATGAAGTAGTACGTTTTTCACAACTAGTTCGTCTTGCGGACTTCTTGATAAAACCTGATGATTTGGTAGAAAGTTTCTGTTCATCAGTCCTTCGGGCCATTCAAAGGTGGTGTATCTTGAACCACCATCTTCAAGCTGCATCATCATATATATAAGCATATGTATATGCAAATACAGAAGTGGTGACATCCGTGCAGTAATGTGTGATGGCGGCTCAAGTGACGCAATTTCTTGCAGAGTTATAGAATAAGTCTAGAATCGTTACCAGTAAGTACTTCCAGATTGAAGTACTGTAGAATTTAGTGGTAATGTGGTTAAGAATTAATGAAGATAGAGAAAGGTTTCTCTACAAGAAAGTTTTTGATTCCATAGCTGATCCAGTGGCTGAGCGTGAGTGATTCAAACTCAAAGTATGATCATTTCACTGGCACTATCAAGTATGAAATCAATCTCGGCCCTGTCTGATCCCAAAAAGGCATATCTGAAAGCATTATGAAAACTCATTATGCCTTCGACGATGAATGATGTGACCTTTCCTGGCGGTTATTAATCAAGCTTAGTAGATGTTCAAAAGCATCAATCGGGCAAACTATGCGTGGGCGTGGGCGTGTGTGGTGACGCAATAATCTAAACTTCTCTTATGCCACTGATGGAGAACGTTTTGCAACAATGGGCAAAGATCTAAGTTTTAGGAGTTTAAAATTGGAGTTGAGCACACTTAACTTCAAATATTGGTTAATCCCTATCCTCAAGCCATTTCAGATGTTGAGCCCTATCATTTGGCTCACGTAAATTTGACTCTTCATGGCCGTGTGGGCCATTTGCCGTGTCCATCCTTAAAAATTGATAATTCTTATAAATCTCGTATTCACATGTTTTTTTGTTAGTAGGTATTTCTCAACCTTGGCAACTATCACATGTCGGAAATCATATGCGGAGAAAAAGAACAACGCAGTGGCTGTTAACAAACAAATTGCATTATAATACTCATGAATGACAAAAAGAACAATGCAAAGCATACCAAATACAAAATAAAGTCCAAAATTTCATCATAAGCGGACACAAGTAAGCAACTTGTGCGAAACGCCTTGATTACAATGGTTCACATCTTTCTAATATGGAAGGAGACCTTCTAATACAAGACAATGGCAGTTCAAAACTCTCCAAAACCCTTAACATAATAACGCCGGCGGTAAGAGAACCAGGTAACAATATTTGTTCGAATCTTCACAATGGCAACCGCCTGATCACTTGTTAATAGTTGAGTACCTTGAGCGGGCACTACCAATCTATACTCGTCTTCGCGAAAGGTTTAGTGCTCGGCTTCTCAAATTGAAGCTCAGCGGCGTCCTGACTTTGCTACGATTTCATCCTTATAACGCCTTTGTGAGAGGGTAGTCACTAATAGATCAACATTTATTATAGTATGGTTTTTTTCCACTTAGTTGGGTTTGCGGTTGATAATGCTGATATACCCAGTTTACATGGCTTTTCTGAGGGATCAGCACTCTTAATATGTCCATACTCAACGCTAGATCTCTGACTTCATAACTATTTTTAATACCGCCTTTTTATTAGTCTCGGTGCTGATCAATGAGTTTATGTCTTCGATAAGATTTCACAATGTCGCTGATGGGATAACTATTCCATAGTGAAGCATAGTGGGATAGATTTTGCTTTTTTTAGGTCATGAAAATTGCACTGATACACAGTCTTTCGAGTCATTTATTCATAACTCTAATGGAAAGCTGCAAAACCTAATTCCGAACACATGGTGAACAAGTGAATAGTTTCTTCTGTTTAGCAGTTTCGAGGTGTTATTGATATTATTTATTGAATATTAGCGAAGCATACAACAATACAGTTAGTAATGCAGCTTAAATACACAATATTCGAGATGGCTAACGTTTCGGCGCGTCGCCTTCGTCAGAGCCTGGAAATATCACATTGATCCACAATCCACTAGCCAAAAACCTCCATAACCCCAGCAGAAAACGTTAGAGATGTGTTTTGGATTGCATAGTAAAAGTTTCATTTTGAAACACTCATCGTTTTTTTAATGTTTGGGTCTATCAATTATTAATTGAAGACCAGGCGCTTAAGGTCAGTGCGTCAGTGGGCTGTGGCTAACTCGGGCCGGAAAAATCAGCCTGAGGTATGGTTCGAGGTCACGCGTGATTACGAGGCACTCCTCTTTTCGGTTCATTTTTGGGTCTTTACTAGGTATCCAAGAGACCTCTAAAATTGCACGCGCAGATGTTTTTGATTCCTGTGCGAGGATCGTGAATTTGACGCCAAACATTACTCCTGCATGTTTTTGGTCCCTATGCGTGCCTAGTGGAGTTTTTGAATCACAGTTGCGTAACCCAGCTGAGTGCTCTTTTACACGGAGGAATAGTGGTCTACCCGTTTTCGCCAATGTACTCATCGCCTCATGCCTCGCAAGAGATTAGGTAAATTATACCCGATCTCATACAGTCGCCGTCTCTGCCGTTCGGACAAACTTTGCAGTCATTGGTTTCGCAGAGGCGGTCATACAATCGGTTGCGGACTAATTGACGCTTTAGTGTTTTTTTGTTTTTTCGCTAAAACGTCAAGCGTCAAGTGATGAGTACATTGGCGAAATGGGTAGACCACTATTTTTTCCAAGTATAAGAGCACCTAGTTGGGTTACGCAACTCTGATCCAAAAAGTTAGGCACGCATAAGGACCAAAAGCATGCAGGAGTAATGTCGGGCGTCATATTCATGATCCTCGCACAGGAAACAAAAACATCTGCGCGTACAACTTTAGAGGTCCCTTGGACACCTTGTAAAGACCCAAAAATGAACCGAAATGAGAAAAAACCTCGTAATCACGCGTGAACTCGAACCATACCTCAGGCTGATTTTTCCGGCCCGAGTTAGGCACATTTCATTGATGCACTGACCTTAAGCGGCTGGTCTTCAATTAATAATTTGATAGACCCCAGCATCAAAAAACGGTGAGTGTTCTAAAATGAAGCTTTTACTATGCAATCCAAAACATATCTATAACGTTTTCTGCTGGGGTCATGGAGGTTTTTTGGCCCAGTGGATTGTGGATCAATGTGATCTTTCCATGCTCCGACGAAGGCGACCCGCCAAAACGTTAGCCACCTCGAATATTTTGTATTCAAGCTGCATTACTGACTGTATTGTGTACGCTTCGCTAATATTCAATAAATAATATCAATAACACCTCGGAACGGCTAAACAGAAGAAACCATTCATTTATTCAAACTATGCCGAGGTTAATAGATGGTCGGTCTTGGACTTTACTACATGGTGAACAGCTTGTTCGGAACAGTGCACATGAACCTATTTCTTTTGCCATGAAATCTCACAAAGATGTGGGAGTCAGACATATCTTACACGTCGAGTATGTGTATGCTTGAGGAGTGCTATCTCTGCTCAGGCTCGTCAGCATGCAAAATAGTACTTCATCATCTAAATACCAAATCAAAGCATTTAATAGAAATGACAGGAGCCCTGTCGGCGACTCAAATTAGTCAATTTACCAACTAGATCTTGTCGGTGCCAAGGTGATAGGTGGTCAACAGCCATGAGACCGAGTTAAACACTCGTACATGGCTCCTCAAGTGGTCTGTGCTTCCTCATTCACCTGTTGCTACCCTAATTTTGTAACACTACCGGCAAGAATGGCGATATATCATATGAGATCGCTGAGTTCGTTACTTCGATATTTCTCGACTATGTGTCTGCTGCGAAGATCTGCTGCGTCCACTAGCAAGACAACGGCTTAATTTAGTTCTCAATTACCAATTTGTTTTTATGAAAATGCATTGATATTGACATTAAGTTTGCACTTGCTGGGACTAGTGTTCAGTCAATTGCTCCAACTCTGCTGCGCAGCTTCCACAAAGATGCTGTGTATGTTCAGAAGCATTTTGAGATGAGATTTTTTTAGCGAATTTGTGTGGTACACTTCAAGTCTGTCTGTGGACGAACACAGCTCTGAAATACTCTTTGAACATGTTCTGCCCAAAATCGTTTGTTGAACCTCAAACACCACATTATTGAGACAATTACAGAGGTATTATTTCAAACGATTTTAAGGGTCAGTGCATTCATAATTCAAGCAATGAAGTAGCACTACCAAGTATGGAATCAATACCGCGCCCTGTGTGATCCCAAAAAGGCGTATTTGAAAGTATTATGAGAAATCTGACGGAAAAAGAAAAGCGATGCGTTGCTAGTGAACATTCTAAGGGGCTTTCCAAAACATAGCCCAATTTGTACTCACTAATCAGAGTTTGGCTTGAATTTTAGAATTTATATTTCGGATTTACCCTAAAATTACTTATACAAGGGCGGTTTAATTCCCTGTAGTCACATCAAAATGTATGGCTGCCGCTAATGTTCCATACACATCACGATTCACCGCACCAAGCTTAAAAGCAGTAGTGCATGACTAAGGGCGCTTCATGATTTGTGAAGAAAAAAGTACCCAACTAAAGTGAAAAAGCGAAAAAAAATGAGAAGTAAGGAAAAAATAGGTATAACAAAATTCAAAAAAAAAACTGCACATACACGCTGATTTTCCAGACCAGACCATACTTATCTATGGACTTTAGGGTAATACTAAGAGGATTTTTTTGTAGTGTTCATGAACTGGGGCATGTCTAGCAGCAAATGCCAACCTGTATATCGTTCACTTCAGGAGCCCCGTAATATCGAGGCCAGGGTGTTTTTTTTGGTTGTAAAATTATACTACTTCTAAACAATTCTGGCACGAGTTTTAGACCATTGTGTAAGTGAGAGCATTACTGAGCTCGGCGGAGGATCGCACCACCATTGGTGTCTGTGATGAACAGCATCACAACTACTGCCTTTATCCACCCGTTTATGAAGCACCCTGAATAAACAAAAATACCATGCGAACACATTGAGGGATATGACATTTCACACAATATATCAAGCTTTATTCTATTCTATTCTAATCGAAACAGGGACGAGCGGAGAGTATCAAGGATAGAACAGAATGATGTCAAAGAGCAATGGCGTTTTTCTAGTACGTCGTCTGAGGTCAAATGACACTGCGGTAGGTTTATTATGAGTATTCTCACAAGCTCCCCTTACTTGTAAAGGACTGCAAGCGTACAGTATCATCCAAATTTTGCGACCTGTTTTTATGTATTTGGAGATTACTCTGTAATATAGATATAACGGATTGAAACAGTAAGCGACATTAACTAAGTGTAGTATTGGGGTCATGGCTCACGACATTCCGTAACTTCAGGTAATGGCAGGTAATATTTCCATGGTGATACCGATTTGCCTCTGGTAAGAGGCAAGGCAGTTGAGGCCATGAAGTTTACTCTGATTGCCGGACGCATGGATTATGTGCCGGTGACAAACTGCGTCGATAGTACGACAACATGATAAGCGATCGATTCTAGCGCTCTCGTATAAATTTACAGTCGTCACGGAACAAATCATATTTGTTTTTTTTATGGGTTTCCATCCTATTCCACTGCCTTTTACTGTCTAACGTTGTGCAGTATGTCACCTATTTCGATTCTAAGTCCGCTCAGCAGCATAGGTTTTTCTTCAAGGAAAATAGTGCTGATTGGTGAGATATTCTTCTTCTAAACGAAAATCAGCGACTAGAATCGTAATGATAACTTTTTTTTAAAATTCGCCACCCGTATTTTTACGGGGTGCAGGCGTTTTTTTTTTCACTCAAGTTTATCAAATCTGTCTTCCACGAGTGCCTTCGGATTGCATACAGATTCAGTTAATGCGCCACTATTTTTGCCATGTAATAGTCGGATAGTGGAGATGTATAGATTTTCTTTGAAATACAGGAAAACTTTTGATAGGGCGCTCCCAGGTTTCTTCGCCATAAGGTGTTGTGAATCAGAGGGATCTGTTAGTTTAGATTTGCAACCAGTTATAGGTATCAACGAACAGTTAGGCCAAATTAATTAGCTTATTTTACTTTTAGTTGGGTGCACCGAATAGTTTAGGAAAACAGTAGATTGAGCTGTAGAGTGTATTTGAGGTTGGAAGCGTGAGAGCGATCTTCGCATAAATCCAATGGTCGAAGTCAATATAAAAATGGATCAAACAGTAGGGGAAGAAGGGAATAGAGCCTGAGTCAAACAATGATTTTACTCCTGATTTTGTCGTCGGTTAGCGTAGTCCTTCAGAAAAGGACATAAGGAACGTTTATTGCGTCCGTCTATTACTTGTATGTTTATAAGACATCTGAACATCCTAAAAGCGAGTAGAAAGCGACTAACTACATTTTTTGTTAGGCAACCTTTTTCTAGATAAAAATCAGTTGATTCCAATTGCTTGCGTGTGTACGATGAGGGCGAGCAGGTAGGACCTTCTTACGAACACGCCCGTCTAAGATTTAGGTCGTACTCGGAGTCGGGTGTATTCGCGTGGGTCCCACTCTATGCTTCGTTTCGTTCCATTTTCCTTGTGATAATCTTACTATATAATCGGCTCATCTGTATTTCGCTTTCCGATGTAAGTTCTTCTGAGTCACGAAAATGAGATAGGTTTCTGGAGATCTGATGTGTGCGCAAGCCGGCTAGATATTGTGAGTAGCGATTGAATCTTCAAAGTCTTCGTTCAAGCTCTTTATGAGTTGCTCGCGATGGTATTGACGTGGTCGAAGTACCAAGCTGTACAACCAGCACAAAAATTAGTGCCTATGGATTTTCCCGGCGACGGCTGAAATAATTTCCGAAATTGTGCCCAATCAAAAGAAAAGGATAAAGCATTCAGCGTTAATTAATCTATAAGCGACGCTCACCCTTCCACTTTACTGAGTTTCTTCCAGAGGTGGTTGAATCACATCTGCTTCAATAAGTTACAGTCGTCTATTACTGCCTAAAATCACATGTCTTATTTCTCCAGATAAGTCTCACTTCAATTGCGACCTTAATGTGATGGAGGCCTGGTGATCCTCAAGCGCAGGACTGGACAACGATTACTCTCAACTGCAGGGCACCTCTCACCGTTGCGCTACGTCTTGTACAACTATCAGGCAAAATACGTTGATGCACTGCGCCATAGGTGGTGGAATACGCAGACTCATTCTATAAGAAAATTACACGAAGAAAAGTTATTTGATAAGTACTCTATTTCCCCTTTTTCGCACTTAATCAATCATGGCCTGCGCCAAGTTTTATCATGACTCAAAAAGCTGATTCACGATCAATACAATTTTTCACGATACTTTTTATAAATGACGCAATCATATATTGCACAAAACCCCACAGTTTGTTTTCATTTAAATCATTCTCTCTCATCGGTCAATAATGCCGAGCCCGTCTCCAGGTGGAGGTTTCCACTAATCTTTCGAATGTAGTTGAATGTTGGTTTGGTCTATTCTCCATCGAATTTCGAGATAACCGTGGTTTTGGTGTTTACAGATTTTCATCGTAGACATTCAACAAAGTGCATAAGTTCGAGGAATTTTTTCCAAGCAACAGATTGTGATCTCAAAAAAATTGAAGAGTTGTTTTAGCCCGAGAGAGTGTCAAAGCAACCAATATTATTTAAACTTTTCATTTCTGTGAACTAGACCAACCGGTGTAATAATCGTAACTTCTTGGTCAATATTGATTCATTTATTCAAGCCTAGAAGATACACGGAACTGTTAACACTGTGTTCCGAACTGAAGCGAAACAAAAATGAACAGGCATCACCAGAACAAACGGAAGAAGAGAAAACAAAGTCTGTAACAATTGCTAAGACCCAAGAGACAACTTTGACTTTATGAAACTTTATCGCTAACCTTTGTGCTTTTTTTTCTTCGGCAGGTTTTCGATTAGCGTACCTCAAAATTATGTGAAGATAACACTAAAAATTTGCAAAAAAAGTCTAAATAACTTTTAAAATCAAATCGATCAAATTCTCCTCTATAAGTCGATCGCACTTTCAACGGCTCAAGTATACTATTTATCACAAAATTCAGATATTTGCTACAACCAACCCTGGACTCTTTTTATTATCCTGCGTATGCTTACCTGCCACTGCTTCGTGACATTGTCAGCATGCAGTGAGGAATTTATGGTAAAAGGCACATGATTCAACGCAATTTAAATCACCTCTCGCTGTTTGGTTTTACGAAAAATCGCACGTGTGCAGGCGGAAATAAAATTGTAGTCTTTGATATTAACATTCTTCTGTATTCATGAGTTGACACGAGCTGTGTGACAAGGATTTCTTCGGCCGATAATTTGCCATCGTCGCATTCCTCGAAGTCGCGATAATCCAAGGTTTTCGCCGCGTCGCATGAAGTCGAATTTTCTGGAGAGGAGTAGCTCCTATAACTTTCATTGTCCAATTCGAACAGTTGAAAATATGCGAAACCGCACTTTTGTATGAGGTCACCTCATTGATGTGCTGATCAATCCCACTGAGTTCTCTTTAGTGCGACCAAAAGACCTACTTCGAGTGGACGAACAGCTGTGAAGCCAGCAACTATCAATTATTCATGACAGAGTTAAATGAGAGTCTCTAGGAGCTGTCTCATTAACAGAATTCTTTTTTATCTGACAACATGAGTTGTTCATAAAATAGTACAATTTTGAAATCCCTAAAAAGGTGGCGATTGACATTTCCCTCTACTGTTTTGTATAGCACCACATTCTGTGCTGATGAGAGTGGGATATCTGTCAATATGGTGCGTATTGTTCAGCATGTGGGCGACTTGCCAATGTGTTCGACCATTTATGTAAAGCATAGTTACGTTTGACTACTACTGTCAAAGGTAAGTCCCAAACAAGGAACTAGGGAGATGGATGTTCCGTAAATGCCCTTTCAAGGATTTCAAATTGGTGACCTGTGTTTTATTCAAATTTTAATTCTCATTGTGACTATTCCTGGAATCTCGCCATTTATTTCAACAACCAAGTGACTTTCTCATTGCTGTAGAAATAGGACTTCTTGGTTAGGCATAAATTTCAGATGTTGATAAATCTGATGATTCACTTCCTGGTGTGCGATTCAAATGCCCTATCTAATCGTGCATTTTTTCGGGCGTTGAATCTCACGTGGATAGATTTGATAACTATGGACCTCGAGTCTAAAATGACATGTCTGTATGAACCACTGGAGAAGGAGATGCTGCTGAGACCTCACTCTTATGGTATGTGTCGGAACTTTTGCTGAACTTTTAAAGGTCATTATTGCGAGATGATCCTCAAGACTGTTATTCTAATGATTTATGCCTTTTGTCCTTGCTTAATCTTTATCCGAATATCGTAAAGAAAACAAAACTTCACTGTTCTTTTTCTAGCCAGCAATGCTGTCCCAGCACCGTATGGCCCTACGTTTAACGTCTCCTTCAGGAGAATTTTCCGACTGGGCAGAAGGAGATGGCGAGGCGTTTCATGGACCATAATGTCACCGAAGACGGTCAGTTTGCGTTTTCCTGCTTTTTAGATTTTGTATCTTCGTCAAAATAGAGACACAGTGAAAGTGCATGTCCGCATCACAGTTTTTTTTTCTGCCCGGGACCCGCTACTTTGAGTGTCTAAAATCCATATCCTCACATTCACCACTTGCTTGGGAATTTCATCTTTTTTCAAGTACGTCTTAGAATGCTGCTCGAACATGCCTCGTTGAAATCTCGAGGATAGCCAGGTAAGGGCGCTTGCAATTTATTACTGGAGAATGGTTGGGAAGCTGTAGGATCTGGGCGACAGCCCCCGCCCGCCCGTAAATGATATGCTTATGCCCAAAGGGCGCAACTGAAATAAAGAGTCCACGTTCTGCATTCACCTACACATCGATCTTGCACCACGCGATCGCATATACTCTTCGGATCCTAAAATTTCCTGCATTTGATTGATTTTTCACCACGATCTACGGTTTTCGAATTTTCCTCCCCAGTTTTGTCGTTTCCTCTAGGGATTTCGTCGTCTTCATTAAAGTCGCTGAATGCTAGTTGAGTAGATCTCTATGGAATTCTGGGGAAGTTGTGCTAAGACGTTTCCCAGATCTCCACAACAAGTACATATTAGCTCTATTTATCGCACCACAAATGTAGCAAAACTAGATGATAAATGAAGTCTTCCAGGGGATTATGAGATATGTATCAGTACATCTCAACCACTACGAGTATCAGTCAACATATTCTTTCATAAGCCGGACAAGACCGAACAAGCTTTTTTCGAAATACCTTGAGATTAACGAAATTAGCGCAAACGTACAGGTGAGTGTCCGTTTAGCAACAACTCTCATGTGCATGTGCCTCCTCATTATTACGCCATTTTCAGAAATATATTGCGACAATGATTGATCACTTGTATAACATTGTTTCACTCAATCAGGTACTACAATAAGGTATGCTGATTCTGTAGTTTGCGACTAGCTAAGCAATTAGCGCAAATAACGAGTATGACCGAGTTTCAGGTGTCTGTTCGGGACGAAGCAATGCAACAGTCTAACTCTGACTATATACAAATGTATGTGATTGTTTTCTGTGTCACAGCTATTATTGTTTCTATCATCGAAGTGGTCGCTGTTCGCCGGATGTTTCGTTTGGATACCTCACGAGTTCGCATATGAAACGCTCTAGGCCGATGATTCTTGTGACTTTCAGTAGGTTGGTTGACCATGTTCATTGTTCGTTAATGTTATCATTAAATATGAGACAACTTCAAGATTTGAGTAAACAGGATAAAGAATAAAGGATGAGCTCTCGGCGCTGAGCAATCCCTGAGGAATGCGCCATGCATTCGTCTCCAATTTTTAACTTCGTTCAAAGTAATTTAATGCATGTTTAGCTTTTACAATGATTCGCGGTGGCCTCCCGTTGTACCGAGTCAGTGCTGCTTTTCTCCCCGGAGAAGTCTGAGACCAGTGTGGTACCAGTTTCCACCGACCAGAAGGGATGGCTGGCTTGGTGAGCCCATGAGCGCGAAATCGAACCATTCACCTCGTGTGCCAACGCAGAGCACCTCTAACTATCGCGCCTCATGCGTTCTTGAGTAAAACACATCTTCCAAAAATCGTTGTCTTTATGATTCCAAGAATTCTTATGTCTTCATTGCTTTTTCGCAGTGTTATGATATCTTAAATATTCCTGAGAGAACTGAGCGGTATGTAGAAACTCAGTCTCAGACGGAATTGAACTCGCGTTTTCATCCGTTTCGGTGACGCGTTCTACCACCACACCACCGAGGCCATCGCTTACTCACCTCTCTTTCTTCAATATCACTCTATCATAGCTATCAGCCACCAGCCATCAACAGGTTCAGTCGCGCAAGCACTATCGCTCCATAAACCCAGTTGAGCCGACAGCCATTGTACTTACATGGTTTTGAAAATTTCTTTTGTAGTATTATTATGCTATATTTGGAACATCATAACACTGCGAAAAAGCAGTAAGAACACAAGAAATCTTGGAATTATAAAAGTACAATGGCTGCCGGCTAACTGGGGTTCATAGAGCTATATTACTTACCCGATCAATCTGTTAAATGGTTGGTGGCTAATAATTATGGATAGAGAGATATTGAAGAATGAGCGGTAAGCGATGGGCCTCGGTGGTGTAGTAGTTGCACGCGCCCCGGTATGGATGGAAACGCAGGTTCAACTCCTGTTCTGAGGTCAAACTTTCGCGTTACCGGTTGTCTTTTGTCGGAGTGATATTAAACTAAAATCCCTACATCACACTGCTACACTTATAGGGTCCATGAAGACTTAACAAATCAGATCTACAAAAATCGTCGTCTTTGTCTAGACTGATCTCAAAAAGTATTCCTACATCAAACTAGTACACTTACAGAGTTTCCTAGCAAATCTTTACCAAACAGGTCTACCAAAAACCGTTTTCCTTGCTGGAATGATCCCAAACAATCACTCCTACATCAGAGCGTTACACATTGCTGTGGGGCCTCTTGATACCTTTTCTTGGCACGTTTTCGTTAGACGGCCCAGAATAAAGAGACTGTCCCTTTCGCTGGACAAGACTTTCCATGAAATATTTATTGATCGTTCAAAAGCCTAAATCTCTGGCTAGAAAATTATGTGGCCTTTCTTTGAAAAAGTCTTTTTTATAACGTCCCAGCGAAACCAAAACGAAACAAAACAAGTAAAGGTATGATATGAAAACATTTGTGTTTCACGCGCGCATATTTCTCGCAGGACAGAGCTCTTTCTTTAGATTGTTAGTAATCATTCAACAACATAAGATTCCTCGATACTAAAGCTCCTGCTTATTATTTTTTTGAAAGAAAAGCTGCTTCTCAGCAATGCAGCAGGGAAATTAAGATTGATCCACCATACGAAAGCATGTTTTTTGGCTAATCTACGGCGTGGACAGAGCGGCGCAGGGGTGGTTGCTGTGGGTTTTCAGCACGGCTATCGTTGACGGCGTTTCGGCGAGTTACATGTGAAGTGCAATTTTGTTAACCAATTAGGTATTATTTTTGCGCCTTGGAAGGAACTTCACGTTGAATGTATGAATCTGATACAACGTTATTTCCTCTACACGTTCATATGTTTTTTAATGCTTCCCAGCAAAGTAACAGTAAGATTGCGCTGCCGATGTAAAACATTACCTTATTTTGAATTTACAGCGCTACAAAAGGGTATTCTCAAAAAACAGTCATGTGAAGCTTTAGCCAGAGGTTTACGCTTTCGAATGAATATTGACACTCCTTTAAAAGATCTCTGCCCAGCAAGTGGAATAGATTCTTCATCCCGTGACTTCTAACGGAAAAGTACCCCTTGCTATTGTGTAACTCTACAACATTTTGTTACTGTATAGATACTAGATATTCATGTGTTTAATTCGTTTGCTCGCATCCACTACCCACAAGTCCCCGGACATTTGTGCGTGTAAATTTGGCTGCTGATTGAGAGTTTGGGTACACCGCCAGTCGCTCTCCTCGCGAACGGGGGGGGGGGGGCTTCGAGAGGGTATTGTGATAAGTCGCCTCGTACTCTGCGCCGGGGGGTCTTCGGGACGACTTTGTGTTGGTGACGCGTGGATTTCGGGTGCATAGTAGCGCGTCACTCCTGGGCAGTCTCGGCTACGGTATTTGAGGGTTGTCAAAAACTGCCGTCTTCTATTGG